>JANVCG010093771.1:0-15295 GCA_025505365.1 Haliclystus inabai
TAATATTCATGTTCTCTTTTCTTTTCTCAGATTTTGAAAGTGTAACAATTTCACTACCCACTGACCCATTAACTGAAGATGATCTAACCACCCTTACTTGTGTTCCGGATACAAATCTTCTAACAACTGAATATAGTATTACCATAACAATTACTCCTGGTGGTAGAGATGCTACCGCATCGTATACACCTAACAGAGATGATACATTGGCAACTTGCACTGGTACAACATCAGTAACAAATCTTGGGTCGAAAACAGACAATATTGCGTTGGATGTAAAGTGTGAGTTTGATTATTTATAATTGTAATTTTCTTTTCCACTGTCCATGACCCAAAACTTTTTTCCCCATTTCATCACCTCTGGAGAACAACGAAGAGACAGGAAATGATTGACGTGCCTCGAGTGCACTGAATAACCTTCTAGCTTATAGAATATCCGTTTCCTTCTATACAACTAACAATTCTTGTGTTTCCTTTTTGATGAATAACTTTCAAATGTAGCTGCTACCTGGTACTCACTTGTGAATTCATAACAAAATCTTTATTTCCCTTGATTCAATAATATTTTAAAATTCAGGCTTGGGAAAGAAAAGGATATTAAGTGAATGAAAAATAATGCTGTTTTTTTTCAAACATTTCTTGAGCAGAAACCATGAATTTCATCAAATCTATTTGCATCGATTCTGTTTTCAAATGTAATTGAACTTGAATACATATATAAAATGTAACTTGCTATCTGGTTTGTAGATTTGAATGTCCCGAAATCATCTTCACATTCGGCAAGGTAGCATTACAACTCTTAGCCACAGAAAATGAGGAAACCCTTCCAATTTTGTGCAACGTGCAATTTTTGCAACAATAATATATATTTTATGCAGCTTTCAATTTATGTACTGTAAATGGCTGAAACTTAACTTTTACAAATATACGATCATTCTGATAATCTTGCTTTTAAACTCTTAACCCTTTGCAACCATATACATAATGCTGGCTTTCATCACCATGCAACTCTCTTTGAACCACTTCTGTTCTCAGAATTCCAATAAATTGTCTTTTATGTGAATTCTGCCAGAAAAGATAATAAATTCTCTAGGTTCACAATAGAGCCTAGCTTTTAGAAAAGAAGTGTACCTGAATAAGCTTCACCGTTCACTATATTAAACTTTATATCGCTATTTTTGAGACATGCATGTATTGTTTTCATTCTGCCAAGTATCATTCAATTTGATATACAGATGTTTAATGTAATATTTCTACATAAAATGATAGGATTGACACGAGTGCTCATATAGTTTGGTAAACAAGTATCGCAGTGTTCTATTATTCTGTATCTAAACTTCCAGAAGACATAATATCTCCTCCTTTTTTTGAAAATGAAAGCTTTAAGAATGTATTTCATTGTTTCAAATGATTTTATTTTCCATGCATCTTTTTCCTCTTGCTATTTAGATTGTGATCCACCGACTTTTGACAGTATAGGAACTCTGAAAGCTGGAACAACAACTCAACTGACATGCGATGTTGTTAGTAATCCCGAACCATCAGCAGTGAAATACATCATTATCATGGGTGGAGTGGAACCGAATGTTGAGATAACTGGAACAACAGATGGAACACCAAAAGATTACACACCAGTAGCAGAGCATAATGGGAAGGAAATTCAATGTGTGGTAACTTATGACGGAACTGACAAAGACCCAGTAGATCAGATGTTGAATGTTGAATGTGAGTAAATCGATTTTAATCGGCCATTTTTCTACCACTCTATTCTCTTTTTGATTCATTTATGATATCATCAGCAAGTCTAGACAAAATTTACTTGTTTACAAACTACTTATAGACTACTTCATTTCTTATATTAATCGTATATTACTCATCAAAATTAATAAGAGATTACAGAGCAAGTATATCTAGCCACCTTGAATTAATATCTCAAAAGAGCTTGGACTTATTTACAAAGGAGGTTTGATTATTTGTAAATGAAAAAATATAGTATTTCAATGCAAGTTTCATGATGCACTTTTATGCATTCTTTCGATCTACGAGCTCAACTTCTGGATTTACTATTAAAATAGCAACGTAAAAGTGTTCTGCAAATGTCATAATGACATGTTCTAAAATAGAAGAATCAACAAGCATTGAAAAATAATGAAGCAATCTAAAAGGTATTTTGAGTACTTCCAGGGTATTATCACGATGCTCGAAGCTCAAAATGAGCATGAAACTTCAAGCATGAGTTTAAAGAGTCTAAAATGACCAGCAGCTTTCGTATTGTTTTTGTTGTGAACATGGCTGACGTGATGACGCCCTATTCCGGAAATGGCATTGTTAACAATCGGAGGAACAATAGATTCAACGTCACTTCATGGAATCGAGTTTGAAATCTGACCCCAGATTTCAAACATTTTTGCAGTAAGACTGCTGGTCATTTTAGACTCTTTAAACAACAGCAACAACTGCAACAACAGCAGCAGCAGCAACAACAACAACATAATTTCTGATTATGACACAATAATACATAATTAGATAGATAGATAATTACGCAATATTACTTAAAAAGAATTTTCATAAAATTCAACAACTCATCGACGATGTACTTTAATAGATTTTAATCACATTCTCACTCGTACATTTAGAGTCAAAATGAATTATCGAAAGTTGTTTTCCTTTTTGTACGATGGTTTCTCAACTTTAAAGGGTTCCATTGTAAATAGGTACAGGACCATGATCATTTTAAAAACTGTATTTCATTAACAAGTACTTATTTACGCATTTTTCATATCTTTTATGAAACATCACTTAAACAGTCACTACCCAAGTTTGCTATTTACCTTTAAAACAGTTTTATTATATTAAAATTTTGATTTATTATTAAACCTCATACTATCTAAAAGTGTTAAACAGGGGTAATCGATATATGATACTACTTAGAGTGATCAGTCGTCGCCCCTTTTTTATTCAGATTGTGGTGTCCTCACGTTCAACTCTATACCGATTCTAACAGAAAATACGGCGGTAGATTTGACATGCAGCCTCGATAGCAATCCTCCTCCGACTGCAGTGAAGTATGTTATTGCTGATTTGAGTTTTGAGCTAACTGGAACAACTGATGGAACAGCGACATCATACACACCAGTAGCAGCGCATAATGGAAAAGAAATCCAATGCATTGCAACATATGATGGAACTGACAAGGAACAACCTCAGACGTTGAATGTTGAATGTAAGTAACGGGTGTTGGTTGGAATCTGCTTTTCTTATTTTCCTTCATTTTACTATTGACCGCGTATTTATATTTATCTTACTACATAATATTGATTTGATTTGCTTTACGGACGGGTGCGTAAACACCAGCCTTCCGATAACACCTGGATTAATTCAACTTGTAGGTTTGAAAGTAGTTTGATCAGATAGATATACTCTTATCTGATTTGGCTTTTTTTCTGCTTTTAAATTTCAATTTTTTTAAACCAGCTTTATTATTTTGATAAGTGGTAGAAACAATTAAACACATTGTATAATTTGGAGCGTTTCAATACTTTCAAATATCAGTTTCAAGCAAACAGATCGTTTGAAGAGTTTACATGTTATTTGTAAGTATATATTTGAATTTGAACTACAAAAGAAATACTGTATTATTATTCTTTTAACATGATACACTAACGCACTTATGACAGGAAATTTTACGAGTGTATTAGTTATCATGTTAAATAAAAACAGTAAAATAATATCTTTATGCAAATTCATCAATATTTCTTTGGATATTCAGATTGTGGTGAACTTACTTTCAACTCTATACCTACTCTACAAGAGAATACGGCTACGCAATTGACATGCGAACTTGATAGTAATCCTGACCCATCAGCATTAAAATACGTTATAGTTATGGGTGGAGTGGAACCGAATGTTGAGATACCTGGAACAACCGACGGAACAGCAACATCATACACGCCAGTAGCAGCGCATAATGGAAAAGAAATCCAATGCGTTGCAACGTATAAAGGAAATGACAAACCAAAAGTTCAACAGTTGAATGTTGAATGTGAGTATAAACAAAAGTTCAGTCAAGCATTTTAATGATGGTTTTTTTCAGATCCATTCTTGCTCTAACCAAAGAACAGGTAGTAATCCTCAATGGTAAAATGATCTGATCGCATTTAATATACATAGCTACTTTGAAATGCGTAGATTAGGATAGAGCAGCAATTTTAATAATCTAAGATTGATTCAAAACATGTTAATAATAGGATGCATGGCTTTGGGTGAATGTAGCGAATAGCTTTTTCAATAAAAATTGAATCTACTTTGATATTCAAACATCTATGTTTCTATATCAGAGGTTGCCAAACACTTAATGTGTTGATGGATTACAATTATAAAATAAAGGCCACGTTGCAAAAATGCTTAATGAGACAAGAGGGTAAAAGCAAAACATTGCGAGCAACAAGAGAGCGATTTTTGCCTTCCGTGCATCTCATAACAAACGTATAGTGTCTACAAACGCTTTCCTTGAGTTTCATAACTGATTTGTAGAAGTAATAAGTATAACTTAAACTTATTGAACAAGACATAAACGTTTTCTTTGTTAATAATATCTGATGAATATTGCAATTCTCCTATTTCTATGATGTCATCGGCGTATGATTACATATACAGAACATTTGATATATCTGCGAAACTATCGAAGACGGAAATCCGTTCGCAATTCGATTACTCAGATTTAGAAACATTTTTGAAGAATTTTTACAATGCGCTCGATGTGCGGTTTTACTAGCAGGATTCTAAAGCGATGTTCTCTTACGATTTTGCTTCTCTGTTGCATTTATTGGTATCCAAATATTTCAATTGCAATCTATCGCTTAAACAGAAACATCAATTATACATGTCACACTGATTTCATACAACATAAAAGATCTTTAAAATTTTTTAAAATGTTTCTCTTCTTTGAGGTTGAACTTTTCAAGTTAAAGTGTCATTCTAGAACTGCACCATCATCCCTCTTGACCAATCAGACTGTAACGATTATCTCATAATGCAGTTCGTGAATTATAAATTTTGATTTGATTTCAGACTGTGGTGATGTCACTTTTGATGACCCTGGTATTCTCGTTGATGGTGTAGCTACAACTCTGACATGTTCATTTGACGGCAATCCTGCTGCCACGGTCTCATTCAAAATTGATGATGTTGAATTTGCAACTGATAGTCCTGCAAGCTTCACACCTACAGCGGCTCAAGATCTATCAACAATAGCTTGCGAAGCAATCTGCGCTGAAACAAGTCTACCAACGACGGTCCAACACGTAATAACTGTTCAATGTAAGTTCATCATAAACACTAAGGAAAATCAGTGGATATTTTATTACCATTAATTACCGTGTACTGCTGTGTAGCAGCCGTTCGGCTTTCGTTTGAATTATAGGAAGAATTTCAAAACTGATAACCTACGAAGTAATATTCATCATATTCGTTGATTTACATTATGGGGGTTGCTGAGTGTCCCATTGGTACATAGTGTAGAGACACGTCTCTTGGAAGGTTTCTTTGATTTATTTTAGAGCATATCAAATTAACGTTTTTCGACTGTGTAGTAACGCTGTTCTAAAAAAAAATTAGAAAAAAAAAATAGAATAATTGGTGATTTGGATTTGCTTCCAAGATTTGAGCCATACTTTCTACCTATGAATTTCCACACAATATTAATATAGCAGATCATGAAACGATGTTCAATAGCTTTCTTGAAAAAAAGCTTGTTTCTCGTAGCTAGACCCAATGCAATCATTGCCCAGTAAAAAATCTGATGCACATTAGCAAACTGCCTGCAATAATTACAACAGAAGTATAGATTGTGTGTATTGCATTTCTATAACTGACCACTATAAGACGTGATATAGAGAAAATCTTACTCCTCTGCCTAGGAGCTGTGATGTTTTATCAGTGCTCTACAAATCTAGATTCAGTTGCATATCCAAAATGAAATGAAATAGGGCACGCATTTTTGATATTTTTAAAAATAAAATTGGAATATGCCAAAATATATTAAGTTCTAATTTAAAAACCCGAATCTATATATAGCTAACAGTATATAATATTATCTAATTTGATATTATGATTTTTATTTTCAGTTTTCAATACCATAGCTCTGACCGTTCCCCCATCACTAGTGGAAGACACACCCGCCAGTCTTGTGTGTGATGTTACTACAAATCTTGCCACCGATGACTATGATCTAGTTATTACAATCAACACTGATACAGCTGATGTTAGTTCATCGTATATACCGAATAGAGCTGATACATCTGCAACATGTACTGGCACAACATCAATCATTGGCCTTGGTCCTGAGACAGAAACGAAACCTTTGGATGTGAAGTGTAAGTATGAGTATCACGCGCTTTTCGTAATCCATTCAACGATACTTTGAAGGTCGACAACTTCAATTCAAATTAGAAAACAAATGTTTTTTTTTTGAAAACAAAAGTTTTTTCAATTGATAGGCTACAGACATATAGATATTTTGATATTCTGCATTTTCTTTGATATCCACTTGAAGTTGAGTTGTACGTGATTTCCTTATTTCATAACTGTAAATGAAAACTGAAAACTGAGCTCAATAAATATTAGATGGTATGGGACTTTTGTATATTCGATGAAAATCTCATTCCTTTGCTCACTAAGTAAAAAATCATTCTGCAATAATAAAATAACATTGGTATTGGTAATTTGAAGAAATCCTATACACCGTGCAAAGCAGAGCAAATATATAAAATTTATCAATACAAATCCTATCCAAATTACCGTCTCTCCTTTTCGTTCGATCTTTGCTAAATCATCAGGCATTTTCATTTCAAATGATCTGTATACTAATCGAATGTTATCGATTGTTACTAATGTAATTTTTAATGGGAAATTTCGAGCAGCCATGGTCCAAAATGTTTCATCCCATCATCCCATCGAATGTTGCACTAATAGGCAATCAAAAGTTCAGTTACTGTTTCTTGACTTTAAGGATAAATTACTTGCCTCTTATGAAGAAAAATGATTACACAAAATTTCAAGGAACAGATTCAATTTAATTTTACGAAAAAGCAATAACTCTGATATTTCACCTACAGGTCTACTATATATATTTGCTCTTAACCAATACACTATTTTCTGATAAATTTGTAAATTATTTCACTTCCTGTTTATTATCACCTATATATTTATTTACTACTTTATTTTGTCTCTACTCAACGCAAATGACTATAAACCTAGTATCGTGTACTAAAATAATATAGTTCAGCATCTTCCAACAGAAAACAGCATTGCTTCTGGGTTCAATCTAATGTGCCTGTGACGATAGCAATATGTAATTGTGATTTTTGGATTTGTAAACAGCTTGTGTTGATAATGAATCTTCTTTGTCAGTGCTCAGATCTCTCTGACTATAGTACAAAAAGTGCACTTCATGAGAAGCACACTGTACACATTTTAGCACACAGCCACAGGCGACCGATTGAGAGAAAAGAAATGACAAAGACGCGAGGATTTATTGCAGAAAAAGATTCAATCAACGTAAGATAAAAATCATAAATAAATCAAAAGTGCAAACACGAAAGATGGGTAATAAGACAAGAGGGAGGCTTCAGAATATTAGTACGCCGAGTGTCTCATAGCATCTTGAGTGTTCACATAACCGTATGGAACATTAGGTTTGAGCTTTGTAATGGATTTATAAAGAAAATAATTATGATTTGAAGAAGATACAAACGCTTCTTTGTTGAAACTTTCTGATCAATATCGCAACTCTCCTATGTTTATGACGTACCTAGCGTGTTTGCATACAAAACATCCGATAGACGTTCGAAAGACTCGAACACAGTTCATCAGTTCGCAGTTCGGTTGGTTCGATGCAGCCATGCAGAAAACACTTTTGACGATTGTTCACATGGTTCTTTAAGGGACAGACTCAGTATTAACATTCTAAAGCAAGATGCAGTTGCTTCGTTTTATAAAATTATACTAAGAATGCAACAAGGATGAGCTATGTTTCGATCTTGCGATTTGATTGGCTGATGCTCGACAGCAAAGCGCGAAAATCAAAACAAACAAACAAAATAAAAAAATTACATTTATAGGTGGACAAAAACAAATCAAATATTTACGGGTTTGATTCTAACTTTTTTCCGCCATCAGTGCAAGACGTTTTCTGGATCAAGCAATGTTTATTGTGCAAGAGTCATGCTGTAACCAACCATGCTGGGACTCTTTGCCAAACTGCTTTTGCAATGCTTGGGCTAGCGATTCTTGATTTAAAATTTGTCTGTGTGTGTAGTTCTCCTTGAAAACAAGATGGCACGAACTAAAACTGAGTTACTTTGCTTTATAAATAACCGCAAATGTCATGCTACATTATAATGCAAACATCCTTGACGAACAAAGCCATGGCGTGGTCTTCCTTCCGTTGTAATTCAAAAATGCAAAACAGCACCAAACCTCATACACGAGATTTTTATTGCTTTTGCCACTATTTGTACGTCGTCGGATGGGGAGAATTTAGAGACTCATCGTGAGGGCAAGGACAATGTACACAAACGATAAGACCAGTAATTATATAGACATCGATAGTTCGATTAAATTTAATTGCGTTCTAAACCAAATAGTTGGCACTTGTTTCCTACACAGGAGAAAACTCGACTCGTGATTTTCTAAAGCCTTCTCGTTTTGTCCATACGTGCCTCTTGTGTGCCATGGGACCATGGTTTACGGAAAGTGTCAACTATTTGTTTTTTAGAACACAACAACGATGAGTTACGATTTTATCTTGCGATTTGATTGGCTTTTCTATCCATTAACCTAAATATGATTTTATTATCAACCCACATCAGGTTGTCAATGTTATAGTACTTGTGATGATAATATTGTCTGATTCCTTGTGTGATTTAGATTGCGATCCACCGACTTTCGACAGTATAGGGACTGTTACAGCTGGAACAACAACTCAATTGATATGCGATGTTGTTAGTAATCCTGAACCATCAGCAGTGAAATACATCATTATCATGGGTGGAGGGGCTTCGAATGAAGAGATAACTGGAACAACAGATGGAACACCAACAGATTACACACCAGTAGCAGAGCATAATGAGAAAGAAATCCAATGTGTGGTAACGTACGACGGAACTGACAAAGACCCAGTAGATCAGACGTTGAATGTTGAATGTGAGTAAATCTATTTAATCTGCCATTCTTCTACCACTCTATTCTCTTTTTGATTCATTCATCCTCGATAATCAATACCAAATTATACTGCTTCACAAATCACCTACAAATTACTTTTTTTCACACATTGATCGGCAATTACCAACAAAGAATACAAGCGATATCAACAATAGCATCTGGTTCATCTAAATCAATATTTTAAACTACGTTGCATTTATTTTGAGAAAGATTTACCTTTTGTAAACGAAAAACATATATCTATATCAATACAATTTCGATCCATTTCGATGTGTGCTAATTGCAATTTACAAGCAAAAATAATTTCGTGATTGTAATTAACTAATTTTTGATCAGTCCCATAATGGATTTAACAGCCATCGAAGAAATCTTCAAAATCTTCAAATATTTGTATGATTTGAGATAAAAATAATAAAATAAAACAAAACAAGTTTGTAGCAACCTCAAAGCTGTGTTTCTTTTTCCAAGAAAATTTGACTATAATTCTCCTGTCTCAAGTCATCCACGAATCTTCCTCAAATTCCACAGATTGCAATGCTGTAACGTTCAATGACCCTGGTGTCCTCTTTGCTGGTAATCAAGTAACTTTAACATGTGAATTAGACAGTAATCCTTCAGTCAGTGTCGTATTCAAAATTGATGGCACTCCCATTGTTAATGGTAGTCCTGGAGATTTTACGCCTACATCAGCTGAAGATGGGAAGACAATCGTGTGTGAAGCAATGTGCCCTGTCACAAATACACCCATTACAGCCCAACATGATATCATTGTTAATTGTAAGTTAAATTATAAGCTTTCTTTATTCAATTCATTCATTTTTTTATCTAGTTATTATCAATAAGATGTACAATCTAGTGAAGAAAAACATTGTGATTGGTATATCAATGGTTTCTAGCCGCAATGTTTATATTATGATTGGAATGTTTTAGTTCCAGTATAGAATAATTGACTTCGTAATACAAGGCCGTACCTTTTAGCTCCTTGTCCTCTCACCCTGTTTCTAATTCTGAGTTTGAGTTTTAAGTAGTACAACATTACACATCAATATCTATGTCATGTATCACAATGGCCATCATCCACAAAGTTTCAATTTTGTAATTTATCATTTGAGGTTTTTCTGTGGATGTTCGGGATAGTTTTATAGATTTGTTGATATATTTGAAGGAAAGAAGATCGGGAAGCCTGAATATCCTTCATATTTTTATGACTTTTCCCCACGTATCATGTAAATAGCTGTTCCAAAATTCAAAAAGCTCCAATGATCAGTGAGTTGAGTGTATATAGTTAAAAGCACATTCAGATTATCAGTATTATTACTTTTCCTGTGTTTCAATATTCTAGATTTTGATAGTGTGGCAGTTGTAGTTCCAAACTCATTAGTTGAAGGTACAACAACGAACGATCTTGTATGTAATCCTACAACAAATCTTCTACCAGCTGAATATGCTATTACCATTGTAATTACTCCTGGTGGCAGAGATGCTACCACATCGTATACTCCGAACAGAGCTGATACATCGGCAACTTGCACTGGTACACCGATACCAACCGAACTTGAATCTAAAACAGCTACTGGGGATTTGGATGTTAAATGTGAGTTTTCATAGAAAAGTTTATTATAAAAATCGATCAATAATAGCTAACACACATCAGCTCCATTGAAATATTTCGAGTTTCAGTTTTATGAACGTTTTGTTATGGAGAAACAAATACAATTCAAGGAGGCCAATACAAGAGATGGAATGACTCTTTCTTACTTATTAATAATTTACCCTCACACAAATAACAAATGAGCAGCGATAGTGATAATATTTTCCAAATATGCGTTTACTGCCTCATTTTATCTGAGAAAATTTAATGGCTTCTTACCATGCATGTGGACAATATTTTTTGTCGGTCCTTCAATGTACGCATAAATTATTGGTTTATTTCGCCATCATAGTTACGTCTTTATATTGTTCTACTAGCAACTTTCCCAAGCTAGATTATTTTCTAATTGAAGCCTTTATTATCCATTTTTTGTTACTCGTCTTCAAATCAAACATAATATTCAGCTGTCTTCATTTATAAATTCTTATCTCATAATACGAGAATAATCATCTTTTTTATGTTTTCTTCAGATTGCGATCCACTGAGTTTCCCCAGTATAGGTACTGTGAGTGCTGGCACTGCGACTCAACTGACATGTACGCTTGATAGTAATCCTCTTCCATCAGAATTGAAATTCATCATCGATGGGTTGGCTACTTCTTATGAGTTAACTGGATCAACAGACGGATCAACAACAACAGAATACATTCCTGATGCAGAGCATGATGGAAAAAACATTAGATGCGTTGCAACGTATGAAGGAAGTCGCAAAGAATTAACCCAGTCATTGAATGTCGAATGTGAGTAAATAATGTAGCTTGAAGTCGGCTTTTTGTAAATTACTGCCTTTAATTTATTTTATTACTTATTTAATCATCTTGATAGGCCTACAGTAACACTCCAAGGAATTTCAATTGATGAAACTGTCTTACATATAAATATATCAGTAGAGGCTGCTGTACTGTGTCCAAGCATTTTTATTTGTTCTGAAACTTCTATTGTATATTGAAAGTAGTTTTTTCAAACTTGAACTTTTGAATTGTAGTCATTATACTTTCTTCAAATGGTTTTTGTTGCAAGTGAATCATCGGGTGTTAATTTGGCAAGAATTTTGCAAAGCTTGTCCCACTTCAATTTTTTTATACGTTCTTGGCTCTGGAAAAAGTTTGAGAGCACGTTATACGAATTTCACAGTTATTGGAATCGACAATGATATTAAACTTTGCTTACGACAAACATCAATAAGAAATATTGATTGATATTTGAAATCAAAGAAACCAAAAATTAAATATCATTGCTAGAAAATGACATGTTAAAAAGGTGGACTCCGATGAAATCCACTACATATTTTCTCACAACTATGCCAGTCATTCTACACTGATGATGATATTGTTGAATTCTAGATTGTGGTGATGTAACATTCGATGACCCTGGTCTACTTACGAGTGGTGTAAGCGTGCAATTGACATGCAGCTTAGACAGCAATCCTGCTGCCACTGTTGCATTCAAAATTGATGATGTTGAAATTGCTACTGGTAGCCCGGCGACCTTTTTACCTGATAAAATTCATGATCAGAAGACAATTGTTTGTGAAGTAATTTGTCCTGGAACAACTCAAGCTAAGACAGCACAGCACCCAATAGCTGTTCAATGTAAGTTTCCACTGCATCTTCGGTCCCCGACATTCTTACTGTTATTACGATACACAATGAACTTGAAAGCAGTTTATTTACGAACGCGAAATTGGTAATTCCGTTTCAAGTAATTTTAACTATTTTTTGATTCTGGTATCTACTATATTTAAGACCAATCTACTATGACCTTTTTGGATAGAACTATATCTGTAAGCAAAGTTTGCATCAGTTGAATGCGAAATTGCGTGAATATTGTTGTTGAGAGTTTATTTGTGTTGTGAATTGATTCTTGTCTTCCACTATGGTTTAACGATTGTCAATTCAAAACTTGAGTTGTTAGTGCATCCTGTGAATTAGATGATGTGCTAGAAATGTGCGTTCCTGTCTTGCGTACTCAATTCAATAGGCCTTTGTCCACAAATTATAAGATTTTGTATACAAAAGGTAAATATCAAGGTGTGTTGGAAGAAGCTGTGACCAACTCAGTTTTACTTCTTAGAATAAATCTTGTTCAACAAAAGATCTTCATTTGATTTAAACTGTGTCTCCCATCCTTCAAATTGGAACAAAATGTTTGAACAATGAATGTCAGCAATATCAAATCTTCGAATCAAGTACATGCAGTGTCAAAATTCAGAAACTTGATATGTGTTGTCCCATTTCAATTGAAAGTCGAGAAGCTTTGGGGAAGGTTTATCACAGAATATTCAAGCCTCTTTACTGGAGAGAAAATCTCAGAAATCTCGATCTTGATTCGTGTAGATCTTAGCTCCAGGGAAACCATTTCTTTGAGCTAAGATAATGAGAATACAAACTTTTTAAGGTATTGTGTAGCCTTCCTATGAACTCAAGCAAACGAAAAAAGTTAACTAATTCCAAAATTTCAACTTTGAAGTGTAACTTGTCGAGGTATGGTTTACGGCAGGAATTTTATGCAGGTCAAGTCAACCATCTCCATCCTATATTTTTCTTTTTCAGATTTTGATAGTGTAACAATCACACTTCCAACAGACCCATTAACTGAAAATGTAGCAACCAGTCTAACGTGTAATCCTGATACAAATCTAGATTCATCTCAATATAGTATTGTCATAACAATTACTCCTGGTGGAAGAGATGCTACTGCATCGTATATACCAAACAGAGCTGATACATTGGCAACTTGCACTGGTACAACATCAGTAACAAATCTCGGGTCGAAAACAAATACTGCAGCTTTGGATGTTGAGTGTAAGTTTGCTTACCACTGATTTGTTTTGAAAGCAGATTGATTGATATTTGAAGATAGCTTCAACACATCTGCCGAATAAAAATAATTGTGCCCGATAATTCTATCAATTCTCTATCACTTGACATTGTTCGCTTCTCTATTGCTAAGAATAGAAGCAATTATCTTATTTTGAAGTTTTTCCTATCAATTATTCCATTTGCTGGAATTCAAAGAGGCTTGATTAAGTCGTTTCATCTAGATAACAACATAAGACTTAGAATTGATTATGAAAGTCATACTGTCTTTCATTTCTGATGTAGAAATTAAATAGTATCACTAAAAAGTGTAGACTATCCGGTTTGAAGTATGACTGTAGTTGCATTTTACTGGCAGAATAATAAATCGGCATTATGCTTTTTCATTCAATTCCATTCTTCTTTCTCGATAAAATATAAAACGATAATATTTCGGGGCCCCAACTTGAAATCAATCAAATCACGTAACAAATCACGAAGTGCAAGCATCTGATTTTTAGCTTCCTGAATGTCTACGGATTTCTTGTCATTGGTAAATTTGAATACAAACATTTGCAAATGCATTGTAACTGTAAGTCTTATACAATAAAGTAAAAATGTTATACAATTCAAAAGGTTTTTAGTTTGGGTCACATCTTTTCCAGCCATGTTTTACTCTATTGGATTCCATATACAAGCTCGGTTGAAAAATCAAATTACCAAAAACTATTCTTATATTCGGAAACGAAGTATGACTCACTTATACAAGATGAAATGTATATATATGAGCTAGTATCAAAACATACAGTCATTTCAAGGACCTTTGAATGAAAAAAAATATTTATTGATTTTATGATTAATTCAAAAAAGTATTTTCTCACTTTATTTGTCTTATGGTTTCAAATATTACAAAATTTGTTTCATATCAAATTTTATATCATGATATATGATGAAATTAAAGTCAACATTAGTTTTAGTTGGTACTATCCGTGTTCAAACAGGCCATCAATCTTACAAGATCAAACTCAGAGGGGCAAGAGGAACTTTATCACACCTAGGGTGTACTACTTCCTAAAAAATTACCTATATTCTGATTTTATGATTTTGTCAAAATAAGATCGACACATCTCGAAAAATTACACAATTCTAGGTATTTTTAATCCAAAATAGTAGCCGGGCATTTCTTTAATATCTCGGTGTTAACACTGATTTGTATTTGTACTTAACGCTCAACAGCCAGCTTTTTGACGTTTCGCAACAGTATAGTCTAAATATAAATGTGTTTCTAAAATTAGCAAATGTATAGCCAAAATTATAACCCTGTGAAGTGCCACATTACTACTCAGTAGACATAATGAAAGCAGGGGCGGCGGAACGTTTTTGAACCTGGGGGGAGGCAAATCTTGGGCGGCCGAAGGCCGTCAAAATTTTTTTCGTAGAGGGGGAGGGCAAATTGCAATTCTGTCCCCCTCACGTGGGGGTCAATCTCGTCTTTTGCCCCCTCATTTTTTTCATTATCATGCATTTATAAGTCTCATTATGTCATCAAATCTGAAGTTATTAAATACATCTTTCTATACAAAGTCGAATTGAAATGGAATAACAGCTCAAACCTTGTCTGAAT
>JANVCG010093882.1:0-15289 GCA_025505365.1 Haliclystus inabai
AAGCATGGAAATCTCAATGAGCAACAGCTGCTTGAATTAAGTATGAGAGATAGCTGTCACAAGTAGAATCATACTTAGATGCTAATTTCTAGTATGATTGTACTTGATTTAAGTCTCTATTTCTTGATAAGTTTTTCATTTTTTGCTGTGTAGAAATGCGTTAGCAAAAGCAATGTCTATTTTTTTGATCACACTCACTGTACTGGATTTATGGCAAAAACTGACATTGGAGTCTGAAACTCCAAAAATATACTGTACAGCTAAATGACTTAACACAAACTAAAGATGTTTTTCTTGTAGCTCAACAATGCATAATTAGGCACGAAATACAAAGCAGAAATTACAGTCAAAGTTTTGTTCGATTCATTGCATATTTGGTATTACACTTTCTTTTTATATTGGTGCATGATTAATTTGACTAATGATTTATGGATTGACTTTTTCCGTTACACTTTCTATATCTGTATGAGCTAGAACAGAAGTTCAGCGAAATGTTTAAAAGCATCCTCCGTAGCGCAAACCAAGCAATTAAGTGCAAGTGATGTATTCATTTGTTTATCATTAAGTTATGCATATAAGATAAATGTACTATTTCTTGTCCTTTCTTACAATCTTCATGGCCTGTGAACAAGCACTATTCTGACATAGGCTGGGCATAGCCCTCGCTGATTCCAATAAACTGCAACTGTTTTGCAAAATTAGCTCACCAGCTTCATATAATCAAAGAACTGTATGTAATTTTGAAGCCTTCTGCAAAACGAATTATTGTGTTTGCTTTATTACTATTTCTCTCTCTTTAACGTCTTGTTTTTGGAGACAAACGCCAAGTGTAACGTAACTCGAAAGCTGTTAAGAAGTTCTATTTGAATGTGAGGGAGATGTCTTGAAAAACATTGTACTTTCTTCTTTTATGTTCTGAACAAATGTACCATCAAAATCAATTGAATGCAATCCAAAATTGTTAATAAAATGAAAACAAATATACCAATGAACATAAAAAACTTCATGCTGTTGTTAATGTGATAAGGGTTCTTGTTCTCGTCTGTCCGGGTAGTAACGTAAAAATATCACGTACCATCACCGATCGTTTTCTGTTCGATTCTCTTATTTGGATTAAAAACTCAAAATTCTCATCTATCTGGACCTCTTTTCGACTTTTTTTAACCATTGCATCGAATGTTGCACCATAAACTGATCCAGTTACAACAAAAACCTCAACATTTATTTTTTTTAGTGGACCTATCCCCATTGCGGATTTTATGTCTAGTTTCATTCCATGATATTGAATAATGATAGCAATCGAACGTTGGAAAGGACACATAAGACAATGACGAGCTAACTGTATGCTGTCTCTCTGCTCATAAGTGTTAAAATCACCTTTTTGCTCCAATTTCTCTTATCAAGTTTTCAAAAGATGAGCCATCAGCTCTAATCACACAGATCTGTTTTCATTTGAAGTGTACAGATTTCCACGAATGATGGACTAATATCTTTATTTTGAGTCTAAACTCTAGTATAAATATGACCAGTATGAGCATCATTGTTTATTTCAAATGCATTAAATATCAAATACGATTGCGTTACTTAAATACTAAATGTACACATATGCCAATTATAGAATGGTTTGTTGAATTGAAAAAGAGGATGCTCTATTAAACAGATACAGATCTTACAAAAAAGAAAAAGGGAAAAGACAATTCCTATTGAACAAGATGAAGAAAAAGGCATGACTTTATTGAATTTGACTAAGTGCTAAAGCTTGGCAATTTGCAGCAAACCAAGCCTCAACACACAGGCTGCCTCAATCAGGTCCAACCATTTTCCACGTCCTATGAATAGGTATCGTTTTTTCCTTGACCTCTACTTTATTGTTAGTTTTATTAAATAGAGCATCCTTACTAAACTTTTATTTAGTACTTTATAATTAGCACACATGTATAACTAGTATTTGAGCCGTGCAATTTTATGTAGTACTTCTTTGCAATAAATGCTCTGAAGATGAAATATGCCATGTCAAAACGTCCAATATTGACCCTTTCATAGCATATGATTTTACCCCAATCGTATTACAACCTCTCTTTCTGCTAGCACTTTGAGCCATAGAAATATTAGAGTCAGACTTTAGGCTTTGACACAACTAAATGGTGAAACCATGTTCCGCCTTGGATATTCAAAATACGAGACGCATAAGGGCTGGCTGAGACACCAGCACTAACTTTCACTCCTGCAGCTTTGCTAAAGAAGAAGAGAAACTCAGAAAACTTCTAGTTCAAAACTGCTGCACCAATTTAGAAAGTCGAAAACACCAATCACGGTCAAGCAGCTGTGACGTTGCCATTATGCAGTGTGACATTATTTCCTTTGATTGGTCAATCGAGCCTTTTCCAACCTGAAAATAAAAAATGAAAATGCAAGGCAATGCCTGTCCACACATAGACTCGCCTATATTTTAATCGCAAATTTCCCTTAATCGTCTCCTCTTTTTACTCTATTTCATTTCGCTGCAACTAAATTTCAGTAACATAGGACTCAAGTAAATGGCTTCGAAGATTTTATATCCAGATTTACTTGCATCCCGTCAAGGCGTCACTAATTTACTTGCGATGGCTATCAAATCTTTAGCTGAATTCAAACCAAGAATTGTTGATACTGCAGGCATGTCTTCTTTTGTTTATTATCGTGACTCTTTATCTCAAATAGTGCTGTGCTTGATTTCAAAAATCCTGAGCATAATTGTTCTTGAAGGTAGGATATATATTTGATAAATAAGTATTTGAATAATCTAGCTCAACTTCCAGATTTGTAGCGATGGGATTTAAATTCGTGCGGTGATGCTTTTCAGTTGACTTTACTGATATTAGAAAACTCATTTTGTCTTTATGCGTCTGCAATTTCGAGGCTCTAAGGTGGAACCATGAGCTGAACGCAATTTTAACGTAACGCTCGGTCCATGCATTGCCTATAGAGACAGATGGTTAGGAAGCTCCACAAGGGGTTGCGCCTTAATTCTTTGTTAGGCTATTTATCTTCTGACGTCACGTTCAACTTGCAATCGTTCTATTTTTGTTTACCCTACAAACAGCGTGTGACCGTGCTTTGACCGTTGTGATGTCCAAACATAAAAATTAAAAGAAATGCTCTCTAGTTTGATAATTTCTAGTCTGGCTATTGGAACATCTGTTAAAATGCATAAATAATGATAAAATCAAAAGTAAAATCAAATCGCCGAATAAAAATCCCATTTTAGATTCACCCTACGAACAGCACTTGACCATGGTTTGACCGCTGGATTGTCTCAACATAAAAATTAAGCAAAATATTTTCTAGTTTTGACGTTTTAGGTCCAGCTATGGAAGCATCTATTGGAATCATAAATAGTCGGAAAATTGAAAGTAAAATGAAATCGGCAAATCACTATTGGATAAAAGTTACAATTTAGATCGACATTACGAACAGCGTTTGATAGCGGTTAAGAGTTTTGTGTCGTTACCACATAAGAAGTATTAAAAAAATATAAAGCACTTTTTCATTTCATATATCAGAAAATATGTGTAACACAACATCAATATTAGAATACCAAGTGAAATATCATTTGAGAATCGTGTAAACTATAATTATTCCAAGTTCACGCTATGCCAAACAGAGTCTCCCTGTAGGCTTAGAGCGTCTTGTTAGTGTTCACAACATTTCTATGAGAAATAACATGCGGGTATATGGCTTATTACTAATAAAGTAAGGGAGTGATTACCAAATAAAATTGCATTTTCAGTTTACAATGGAGGCAACGTCTGCCTGTGTATACTGACTGAGCTTTGCGAAAAATAGCAAAAACCAAAAGCTACTTGAAATGATTTTTATTTGAGTAAACTGGAGCCAGTGAAAGCAAATGCATCTTAACACAGCAATAATGCGAAACTTTAAATTGAAATGAATATAAAGCCAAGATTAAATTACAATTCCAAAACAATTGCTCGACGGAAATTAGCTCAGCAAGCTCACAAACAACCACTTGTCGCGATTCTTGTGTTGCTTTATGAGACGGCAAGGGCAGCAGCAAGGTAATGAGTTCTTACAATCATGATTGAACTAATAGCACATTAGTTCAGATGTTACTATGAATCATAAATCACAATGTAAAACAGAATTTACAAAATTGGGAAGCAAGTAAATGATATCAATGTTCTCTTTACATTATTCAGCCTTCACGTTCAAACAGTGTCTGACCATGTATCCACCAAGCAGTGTTCTGCAGCTAATTTTTGCCTCTCAAAATATACTTCTTCTGTCTAACCTTTGTCAATCTTTAATTTTCAAGAGGTTTCATTAAAAAAATAGCTATAAATGTATCGGGTAGTGTTGCATTCTTCGGTCCGTTCTTCCACGCTTTGGATAAATTATGTATTTCCCACCCACGTGCCTGAAGTGAAGATCATTCTCTTCGCTGTTTATGTTGCTACACCTGGCTATTACTTTCCCAAACAACACCAACGGTAAAGTTAACTCACTTCTTGATAACTGTAACATATGCAAACTTTGTGTAATAATTTGACAGAGAAGATGAAATGTTTTGAGTTTAAATCTCATGTCTCAATAAGCATTTCAAGCCAGCAACAATTTGGCGACTTGCAAATAATTTCAATTTCAAAAATTTATTTCAAGCCTAAAACAAGAGCAATATGATTTCAATTGAATTTGAAATGTTATACAATATTTTTATTGGTACTGAAATTTTTTCCAGCAACTAATTCAGAAAGCGAATCGATAGACAAGGAACAATTTATTTCGAAATGCAGAACACCAAAATTTTATCAACATGAAGGAGTTTAAATTGATATTAAAAGTTTAAGCAATTCACTAGCCTTACCAAAAAAACTTCAAATGAATCAATTCATCATCCCCCAGTTTGTCCGGAATTGGCTTTGAACCAACAAAAATACAAAAATAAGACCATCCAAGCTACGACATCCATCACTTTCCGTAGTCAAACCGTAAGTGACAGATTTCCGATTTCGAGGTAAATTTTGACGAAACGTTGCATTCAACCTCAAGCGCAGAACAAGAGGCGCTCGCCTATGATGCTCGCCGGGCTCCCTAACCATCTATCTCTATAAACTATGGTCCATGTCTAGTAATATAAGTCTGTGCTTGGAGCATATGGATCTCATAACTGTATTAGTAGCACTATTGTAATCTAGGAATGAGGTTTTAATTCATGAGGACTGCTGTTTGTGTCATGCTTGTTTTATTAAAGTGGAATTTTGATAGTCATATCATTTGCGATAGTGTGAATAACTATATTCAATACTCAGCAACACACAAAGCTTACATTATAAGAAATAAGTAAACTATAGCCATGCTTACAACATTAGTCCATAGAGTGATTTGAGAAAACATTCAGGCTATTATCTCTGAAATCCCGTTTTCTCTCCTTAATAGATAACAAGAATGTAACAATATTCGACACACCGATTCAAACTGCTTATGGACAAGACGTGGTGATATCATTGATGAGTATTTACCTTCTCATTACTAACATTATGCTACTCAATTTACTGATTGCTGTTTTCAAGTGAGTACCAACCTAGTTTGCTTCTACATGTAAAATTTTCCATAATTTGCTTATCGTTATATAAGTATCATTCAAACAGTTTTGCAGCGCCATCGATTTCCAATTTCAAGTGTAGCATTTGCAATCAGATTTGTAAATAATGTTCAACTTTCATCTTATCTCTTATTGTTGCCTGATGCATTCAAAAGCAAAATTTATTTCCAGCAGATTTATTGAATGAGACGTGAATCTAGCTACACCATCGAAAAAGTGGCTTAAAAATATTTAAAACCATGTCCAATTTTTAAAGTGCACAAGTCACTAAAATGTTCCCAAATATTTGAGTAGCCGAGGTCGAATTAGGAAGAATGGTGAAAATGATTTTTAAATTTAAACACATAATATCGGAGATATTTTGACTTACAACTTACGACTTCCGATATTTGATTTCCTTCCATTTGGACAGGTGAAGGTAAGCTGTTTTTAATGTCTTTTTGGAATCAGAGCAAAATTTTACCTACCAAAAGTCCTTTCATCTCAATTTTATTCATTCTTTGTCAAAAAGGTGTCTTAAATATGTCGACAATCGTACTTGTTTCGAAAAACTTTCGATCTTTAATGTGCACCTGACACCAAAACTTTTTATTCCAGATTCAGGTAGCTTAGGCTAAATAATGAAGTATGGCAAATATGATTTTTCGATTTGGATGCGTATAAGCTGAGATATTCAATGTTGAATGTACCACTTGAGCGTTCTTTTAATTTTAATTTGGTCGGGACTCGTTCAAACGACAACAGGGCTTACTATAGCAAAAACAGCTAGTTGAGACTTCAAAAATGCCTATCTAATCACTCTGGTGAGTAGAAAGTCGGATTTACAGGTCAGTCATGGAAAAATCATCACAACACCTTTTTGACTAAAAATATTCACGAATGCTTTAAAAATGTGATTTTCTGAGGCATTTATCTGAAACTTTTTTACGCTTTTTACATTATTTAGCCTAAGGTACCCGAATCTACATTACAAAATGTTGGTGTCAGGTGCACTTCAAAATTCCTTTTTTCCTATAGTGACTCCTCTTGTCATCCATGCAGACTTCCGTTCCGAGTATTGAAAATACGAAATTTCTTCAAATATTTTACTTAGTAAATCAATTATCTACGCTTATGTGTTATCAAATTGAAAAACTATTTCCACCGTTCTTCCTAATTTGACTTCAGCTTCTCCAACCTATAAGAAACTTTTTGATGTCAGTTGCAGTTTAAGTAAATATTTGAATCCAAAACACCAAATCGATAGCTTAACAAAGATAGTAGAATCAGGCAAAAGGTAATGAAATATTAAAATTTTCAAGTCTCAAATGCTTGAAACAGACAGTTATATACAGTATGGCGTACGATTCAAATTCACTGTGTGCAAAAAGTCGTATTGTATGGAGATAGAACATGAAATACAGCAATCAAAAGTTCAAGAGAAAGCTTCACGTTAACGGAGCAAGGAATTTCAATTTCAGAATAAGGAAATACAGTAGAAGAATACACCTGGAATGGGCTTCAAAGGCCACTCTAAATTATTACGAATATCTTCAACTTGCTGATTTTTGGCTCTTGCAGATATGCAACGATTGCTTCAAAGCTAATGATCTCAATGATATGTATTGAACCCTTAAAATGTTCAAATCCCAGTGTTTTCCATAAAATTCTCTGCTTTTACGTTGCATTTAAAAAACATTGCTTCTGCTATGAAGCCACTTCGCAAGGCAATGGTGTTGGTCAATCTGTTAGCACTACAAATATAAAGTAAAGCTGTACTAGCTGCCAGTAGCCTGCGTGCAGACAGAGTTTTCTGTTCGTATAGTCCGTCTGCAAATTGGCCAGCAAAATCGTGTTCTAATTGTTCTTTCCACTACCAGATTTTTGGTAATGCGTTGTGATTGGCTAATAGAACGTTAGAACAAAACATCACAGCTAGTCTCAATTCGTCAAAAAAATGGGAAATGGATCATTTACTGGAAACCACACTTTGCTGATTCTAATTAAGTAGGAATCCAGTACAAACACTTGGAATACGATTTTGCTGGCCAAAGCGCAGACGGACTATACGAAGAAGAAAAGTCTGTCTGCAAGCAGGCTAGCTCTTAGCTGCTTTGTTGTCAATATTTCACAACAGGGTTTCTAAGCAGATTACAGCTACGCTGATTACTCTGCATGATACGGATAAATTTTTTTAACTCTCCGTGGTGTTGAATATAAAGCAGAAATACACAGCTCACTGCTTCACTTTATTCACTCATTTATCAGTGTGTCAAATTCATTGGTAAATCAGATTTCTTGTAAATTAAGTAAACAAATGAATTTATTTGGTCCACATCGGAGCCTATGATACATTTTTGCGTTTACTTTTTATTTGCACACATTTCCTTTCTAGCAGCCCTTAGATTCATGAATTTGCGTTAAAAAAAGTCAATACAATGCAATTGTTAACCTATTCGCCTCTAATAAGAGATCACGTCACATGGCGTTGAAGTTGGATTGCTGTCGGTTTGCAAACAATAATATGGAAATCTCTCATCTAGTTTCGATAGCTTATGTTGATTATAATCAATTATGCATTATTCAACTCTTATTTACAAGTTATCATTTATGTTATTATGTCATCTTTGAACTCAACACTTTTTTAACGATGGTCAGCTCGGTAAGTCCAGCTCACCGTCGACTTCATTCAAGATGCAAAATTCAATATAATTCAAAACGCCCGCTACTCTGAAGTTGAAGCTAAAATGTTGGAATGGTATAAAAAATTTATTAATATGTTGGAAAAAGCCTTGGATAAGTCAAAAGTAAGTTTGAGTACATGATCGTTGACGTTGAAGCTCTATATGCTCTATCAAGAGCTTTATGTATTTACCATTCACCTATATCATCTTCTTCAATTCCTTCAACGCAGTCCCTTTGCTCTGTAATCGACCAATGTTTTTATCTACAAACCTATCATGCTATATAGTGGGGGATTATAATTTCAGTATAATCGATGGGTCAGCTCCTTTGTCTTATGGAATTAGAACTCAAGATGAAATTATCAATGCAGTTACGAGAAACAATGTAACTCAAATTATCGATAAACCAACTAGATCAGAACATGTACGAGATTTAGTACTGTGTTCTAATTTTGGATAACGTATCAGAAGTTTTCGTAGGGTCACTTTTTTGTATCAGCTGTGATTACATTGGTATTGAGTTTGCAATTGTTACACCAACGACGTCACAAAATCTTGAATCAGAATCAGCTGCGAAGAAGTTCACTTTTTGAAAAGTGGATTACCAATTCTTACCTCCATCTGTCTTCTATTAATTGGAAGTATATCTTAAGTGATTGTCAGGACAATGTTGAATTTCTCTGGACAAAGTTATCTGGTAATTTTGATTATTGTACCTTAAAATATGTCCTTGTATCAGTGACAAATAGAAGAAAACCCGAGTATCAGGAATCAGCTCATTCCCCTGCACTAAAAAACACACACTTATATCGCAAAGAAAATATTCAGCAACTGCTAGAAAAGAACACCAATCAATTTCTCGCCAATATAAACTAGTGATTACTAGTGAGAGAGTTACAATGAAAACGGCAGCGATCGCTAATAAACAGTAATTGCCTATCAAATGTTTTATTCCTTCGTAAACAATAATCTTTAAGCAAAGTCGTCCATACCTCCATTGAAGAAGGATGACGATAACTTCACCTCAAATGATTTTACAAAAGCTACTTTTTAATACCAAATATGCAAGTGTTTATACCAAAAACATCGTGAGTTACTGGCATTTTCAAATACTGTTAATGGAGACAACTCGTTTTCTTCAACTAAATTTTTATACGATAGAGTTTTTCTGCTCTGAGGGACCTTCCTGCATCAGCATCTACATCGCCCAATAGATTTACTGCGATATTCTTAACACCTATTGCTGCAGAGATCACGGCTCTGTTGTCTCTTCTATTTAAAATTTCCGTGAAAACTAGCGTACTACCATCAACATAGAATCATGCATTCATCAACCCAATGTATAAAAAGGGATCTCGTCTAGTCGCTCTAACTTTGATCACTTTCCCTCTTTTACATCATGTGCAAAGTCATGGAGTCCTTTATTGTTAACGAACTGGTTTCTTATTTATTCAAGTATAACTTAATTTCGAAAAGCCAGTACGGCATTCTCGCCAGAAGTTCAACTCCCACCCAATTTATACTAGCAGTTAACCAATGGTGTAATTCAATAAGCAACAGGCAAATGCTTGATAGTGTGTATGTCGATTCTAGCGAGGCATTCGGCACTGTATCTATATTCAATAGCTCTTAGCAACTCTACCATCGGCGTTAACACAGCAAGCATTATTCCAGAAGAAAGCTAAATTTCCGAAAATGGTTCTAACAGGCTTCAATTTTCAACTTCAAAACCAAACTTCCAAAATCAGACGAAACGTATGCTACTGTGGTCAAGACTCTCTTACTTTTTTGCAGTCAGGCAAGTTATGCAGCGCGTGGAAAATTTACATAACAATCGAAAAGTCAATAAAGATGACAGTTAGAACTGTTTTAAGACGATTGTTATCCCAACTGAAGTCTCAATTGATTCGTTCACACTTGATCACTTTTCAAACTGTTTCCTTCAATGTAAACAAGTCGAAATAGCGCTTGCATTGAAATTATTTTAAAATTACAAACAACTGAGCCGTATTGCATTTATTGCTGTTTATCTGGTGCAAATCAAAGGCCATTTTTGACAACGAATTGTAGCAGAAAATGTGTCGAACATTTGTTTTGTTTTGCCGTATTGCTTCGCGATGGTTCAACAGAGTAGTGACAAAGTTCGACAGTATTTAGTTCTGAATGGGCCAAGAATTGTCAAGCTCGCGTCTTATCTTCAGAAGTATTGTTTTAGCTTCGAAAATAGGGATTAGTATCGTTGGTGTTGCCCTTTCGAATACAGGATCCAAGCAAATGAACGACTAACCTGTTTGTAGACTATCTTGAAACTGATTCGTTTTGATAGCAAATTGCAGAATTTATAGTTGAAAAACAAATTTGACACTGTGAGTTCCTTCGCGATTGTTCAGCGGAATGGCATACGTTTGACGACGTAAATAATTGAAAAAATATTCAACATTAGATTCAGATTCTAACTGAAATTTCCGATTTGCTACAACAAGAGCAAGTTCTATTCAGGCTATTAGATTGTTATGCTGCCACTTTGAAAATCCCAATATTATTCAGTAAGTCTGTTTGCAGCTCTATTTCAAAAATGTTTCGCCCGTACAGTCACTTTCTGTAAACGGTCTGTACGCAGGCTGGTGAAAGGTCGGATTACAGGAATTGGAGCAGGGGCAGATGGAGCTGGGACTGGTCAATACATTCGCTAGACGTGCATACCCTAATCTACTGTGAGCATGTGTTAGTGAATTTGCTTATATATTTAGAAACAAAATAGACTTCCTGCAAGACCTGTTTTTCTTTTTACAATTGCTTCGTACCATTTTCAATTGAGATTATTACCATTGTTATACATTAAATGCATCCAAAATACACAGCTACTTCAACACGTATTAGCAACACCTGAAATAAGGATTTCGATTGCATACTCTCAGGCTATGTTTAGTGATGA
Source organism: Haliclystus inabai (assembly GCA_025505365.1). Lineage (NCBI taxonomy): Eukaryota > Metazoa > Cnidaria > Staurozoa > Stauromedusae > Haliclystidae > Haliclystus > Haliclystus inabai. Next base: position 11,201 of record JANVCG010093882.1, read on the forward strand.
TGATATCCCAATTTCAGTTTTTGGAGAACATACATTCACGCAGATATATTTCATAGACATCCTTACACATGAGGGGGAGAAGCAAACAAATATATCATTGAATAGAGTGATATATTACACTAAATACTTCGTTGAAAATGGCAAACTTTTACAGAGTAAGGAATTTCAAGTCAGGTAACTTTAATTAGTAATGATGAACAATTAATGCAAAAATACGATGCTCAGCAGCAGCATAATTTAAAATTGTATAAAATAACTAAAATGGAAATTGAAGAACGACAGATTGAACAAAGAGAGAAGGAGAGTGCCATTCCCGTTATCTAAATTAGAACTAGAACAAAATTCCTCCGTATTTCCCCTGGATATCATAACTAGCTATATTGAACAATAAATCTTGAAAAGATTATTGCTCAGCTATAAGAAATCTTACTAGATTCAATTTTTGCATAAACTGACAGTTTTGGTAAGTGTTAAGTATACAGAAATCAACAATGCTATTCTTAGTGAAGATTTCACATATCTCTGGCTTTGAAAAAAAATATTGGGTTTATAAAATTTTCGCTTCAAATAAGCTCAAATAATTTACTCTTTCCTGTGCACAGCATCTGGATGATACAGCACGACGTATTCAAAGAATCATTTCAACTGTTGGATATTAATTAAAATTTATCCAAATAAGTCCTGAACATGATATTTCATTGTAGCAATATTGTCAAGTCTTCTGGGGTCAACGAGGCTATAGTCAAGCTATAACTGCAACCTGTTGAGCTAACTTTCAATAAAATCATTCTCAAAATGAATTTCACTCATCGAGTGTAACTGGTTTCTAGTGTCATACAAAGTTATTATTAAAGCAAAAAGCTATGGAATCCGCCATGACATATTCCAGGATTTCGTCATTTCTCTCTGACCGTACTCAGAAAGCGGGCGTTGGACATTCATTATCGACCTGTACGAGTCGCTAGCAGATTTTCGCAAGGCTCTGGTCTCGGAACAATTTTACTTATTATCACATCAACGATATAGGAAGCTGCATACAAAATGGATGCCAACGTCAACACTTTTGCAGATGACACAAGCTTTTATCATGGGAGAAACGATTGCGCTGCTATGCCTCTCGCAAGCATATTGAGTTATTATACATCGTGGACAGATAGATGGCAGCTTAGAATAGCTTTTGAAAAGTGAAAAGTTTTATCTGTTAGAAATACAAAGCTGGAATGCAGTATATTATACACTACGTAACAATGAACTCGAACATGTGCCACAGATCAAAGATCTAGGTATATTATATTTACATTAGATCACAAATCATTTACACATTGCTCAATCGTAGTATCAAAAGCATATTTCCGTTGATATATGACATAAAACTCTTTCATGTCCAATAATGTTTATCTTTTCAGGACTGCCTATAGAGCTCACGTCAGACCCTTAATGGAGTCATCAATCCCAGTTAGGAGCCCCGATATGGCAAAAGATATCAAATTAGTTAAAAATGTGCAAACATTTCCTCTTTTGCAAATATTGATTACGTGGACTATTCCGATCACTTGAATAACTTACTCCTTCGATCGATAGTGGTTTAGCGTGATAAAGCTTATCTCTGTCTCGTTTATAAAATTGTGCATGATATTGCTTATATTCTGCTTAATAAGCTGTTTAAAATCGAACAATCTAAATACACGCTGAGGTCCCACTCATTAACATTACAATTCATATCAATCCCTATAAATGACTCTGTCAAATGCACATTTTGCCATATTGTTGAGATCATTAGCTTCACAGCCATCTCTGAAAATCTGCAAATAACGTATCGGCAAGTTGAACATATTCGCCGGGTAAAAAATATCAGCCTTTTCCCCATTGACTTTTCGTATTAGTTTATAGAGGCCTTGGGAGCCCGCTTGGTAGCTCATTTCCCGGTGTCGAAAGAAGCTAAAATATTTCATAACTTGTTGTTAGTTCAAACCACAAAATAGATCGTGCCATGAACATTTCAAACTTTCGGGTTTATTTACCAGTCTTGAGTCCAACATCTCAAATTAACACTCTAATGCCGGTCTTTGAAATTCCCGAAAAAATATTTTCCATCTTCAAGTGCTAACAATGCAATACTTATTCATTTGAGCAATAAACACAATTAATATAGAATCAAATGAAGCCTCGAGAATCAATTATCCAAGTTGATGTTGAAGCTTGAACCATATGGAGGAATTACAAGCACATGGCCAAAATGTTTTCACATTTTTCTGGTCAAAATCATTTATTGATGATACTTCTGTTCCACCCATTATCCAACAAAATTCGATTACTCATCATCGAATTTCACAAGGAAGGAGTGTCGCAGTTGAAAAATGATGTGAGATCATGTATGGATAAAAATTGACTTCTTTCACAGGTAAAATATAATTTAAGATAATGTATATGCACGTTAAGAAATACACTTCAGCATTAACTAGTATCCAGTTGAACACATACATGAGTGCATGTTCGTGTGAATAAAAGTTAATAAAGGTTATTTAAGCTTAGTTAGCCAGTAGACATAATACCATGATTAGACGTAAAATCTACTAAGATTCAATTCAAACCAATCTATTCTTCTTCTACTTTTTGCATATCAGACAGGGATTGCATTCCCATTTTTCCCTATCTTGGAAATATCTCCCTACTCCAAATAATAAGTTATCCAGTACCACTAAGCGCATGGACATTCCCAATAGTCAGATTATACCGTCGTAAATTGGCAAGCTACCTGCGATGCTCGTTTAGGCAGAAAATAAAGAGGACTTGTGTGAGCGTTGTTTCATTGTGTTCACGCCATCTAAGATCCTTCTAATCGTCTATTCCAGGCCACAAACAAATTAATGTAATTTCAGCCATCTCTGCTCTATGATTTCACTTCTTCTAGAGTTTATTTATTAGTTTGAGCTTTATTCAAATATCTTAGAGACAATTTTTAAATCAGCTTCTTACGCGTCACTATATTTCCGAGTTGAATAGCCATTGAAAAACCAATCTGCTAAAAACCAAATACAACGATGCTTCAGCATTTGATAGTAATTGCATTGAATTCTAAATATTCGAAAACAGGCTTCCAGCTATATGGACTACTGTTAGATTGTTTATACAATGTAGATAGATGTGTAGAATCTTTTATGTAGCATTTTGAATTAAAATCCAATCAAGTAAACTATTGAATGGAATATTGAGATATCTTGTTCCCACCCCCCAAGTCCATTATTACGGAATTTGATGCTTTATTAAACTTTGGAAGACCTGTTAAAATCAGCTGATAACTTATTGGGTTCATTGATAAGATATTTCTATCCCGCGTTTCACACTTGAATCTTTACCATCGCAGATATAACTATGAATTTAATCGTGTGAAAATCCTGTGAAACTTACAGGAGTTTCACATGAGTTCTACAGATTATCGGCAAGTGAAAAGCCTGTGAAAAGTCTATGTTTAGGTCGATTTTCACAGGGTTTTTATGTGAATATTCTGTGAAAAATATTGAAAATATGTGTGAGTTTCCTGTGAAATAGCGGTGAATTATTATGTGAAAATTCTATAATCAATCTGTGGTAAACCTGTGAATGTCTCCGTGAAAAAAGTGCTCGAATTCTGATCCTTCGATAAAATAGAATGCCCTATACTCTTTCAAATTATCTTCCGATTTTTGCACTGTCGCCATGAGAAGAAGAAGAAGACATCAAAAAGACAACGTTTGTGGTGATGCCAACAATCGCACCACTGCTGTTTTGCGGCGCGGGAAAAATGACAAAATAGCATCAAGATAGTCCAAAATTTTGAACAATTCCGTATTTACTAACTATCACACTTTTCCAATCATTTGAGGTCAATCGATATTTCAATTTCAACATGACAGTGAACCCAGAAATCATAATTTATTTTCCTAATTCTCGAAAATCGAGGGTTCTGAGAAGTTTTAAGTTTAATGCACTTTTCATTTCAACGAGAAGATTTAGACCGCAGACATGGCTGACGCGACGGTGGGTTAGGAATGCTGAACGCTGAACGCAGAATGCTGAATATCAAATGTGTGAAAACCTTTGTTCTCATCA
>JANVCG010093993.1:0-15278 GCA_025505365.1 Haliclystus inabai
AAGAGTCTATTCGTTAATGCTCATTTCAAATTGCCGGATTGATGTGATGTACCAGTTCTGATTTGATCGTTTGACCACCTTTTTAACGAATTTTTTATCGTCCTTTTTCAGGTTAATTACCGGTTTCAATTGAGTAAGTATGTTTTAACCAACTGGAAACTATGAGGTTTGACCAAGTATGAGGGTGTAGTTGAGTTAATTTTTTATGATTGAAAATTGCTCAACTGAGATGAAGTATAATTGGTTCAGATGTCAGATTTTCCAAAGCCGACAATGAAATGGAAAACAATTTTTTCTAGTATTTCAATGATCTATTACCTTGTCTTGTCAATTTGTGTTACAAAAGTAGAGTCTATATTGTTCCTTTGAAATACAACTCCCCTTACGATTGATAGCAACGTCAATAACAAGAAGATGTTTTGAATTTTCACAACGAAAATGCAACAAAGAGGATAACGCTGCAGAAATCTCGTAGCCCGTTGCGTTATTGTTTTTGGCAGATTGATGGTTTCGGAGTTTTGCACCCTGCTATTGATTTAAAATGCTTGTTTAGTCACAAAAGGCTTTGCCTGCCGCATGTGATATTCTATTAAAAAAAACATGATGAAGAGCGTTTTGAGTTGCTCCATGATAGCTCGATAAAATATTCTTCTGTTGATTTATTGTTCTTCTGAGATTCAGCTTCAAATTCACTATAAGGAGATATTCAGATTTTTGAAAATGAATGTTATATGATTAACATATCAAAGGCTACAAAAAGAGTCAGAAAGTTCTACAGTAGCCATTTTGTCGCAATATTTTTGAATGTCTCGTAACAAGACTAATTCTTGAAGGATCATACTTCAGCATCAAAAGACAGATGGAAATTCTCAATGCTTTCAGCAAATTTATATTGGGAAATCAATGGATCAATTTTAGGAAGACAGTGCAGCAAAACGTTTGTGCCTAAAGCCAATGGTTTCTAAATAATATTTTCAATCATAATCATTATTAACTCTGTCATCAATGATTCGCTTTCGATATGGAAGTAAAAAGGCTATTAATTTGAATTTTTAGCTTTAAATGAATTCATTATTCATTGTTTTCAGCTATTAAAAACGTTAAAAGTAAACACTGTGTATAAACTTTCAATTGCAACGAAGTCTTCATGCGTCCAAACGTCCATTCTGTTTTCAATGTTAAATCTGGAAGTCTCTTATGACGTTAGATGGGGCACATATGTGACAATAGAGTTGCAAGTAAAGAAACAGTCAATCGAAGCAATTTTACACTGAATAATAAAGAATAAAAATATCACCCGAACATTGGAAATGTAAATATAGCTATAGGTACAGGAAAATGTTTTCTCGAATTTTATTATCCACGAATTTCTCAATAGTGATATTTGTTAACGACCTTGCAGTTTTCAACATGTTCTCTCATGATTTCATTTTTTCATTTCTTTTGTCAGATGATACTAAAATCGTATCAGAACCACTAACTGTTGAAGCAAAAGATGACAAACCTGGAATATTTTCTTTCAAACTGCCAACAGGAATGTACAACTTGAGACTAAATTACACCAGTGGAGGGTTACATTGCAATAAAAACTATCATGCAGTGCATTTTGGGTGTAAGTGGCTCAAAGACGTGTTACCAAGCTACATTTTCCTGGTGAAAGGCTATCGCGGTGAGATTATTATCAAACATAAAGAGTTTACAGAATACGAAGGTGACGGCAATGCCACGCGCTTCCTTGCAACTTCTAAAGCCTTCCTCTTAGAGGATAACACAACATATTCTATTTGGTTCAAAGACGACTATTATAATACAAGTGAAAATAACAATGCTGGAGCAACATCTTTTGATCTTTATGCTCAAACAGAAATTTGATCCTAGTCAATATTCGTATCTGTGATCTCTGTATATAATTCCAAAACATACTTACTCTTAGAGTGAATCAGTAAAGATTGTATTGCTGTTTCAGTTAAATTTCTTCATTACCATTTTAAACTCTGATAGTCTACAGATAACACGTCCTTGTTAATCATAATGCTCAGCAAATGATTCTGATCAAAGTGGATATCAACTCCTTCTGAAATATCGTTGGAAATTCTAAATATCACTTCATCAAGAATGTTGACTTTAATTATTGTAGCATGATATCAGACATTTTTGGATCTAGATTGTTCGTAACGATAATATATTAAATCAGCTTAATGACGCCTATTTAGTAAACCAGCCGAAATGTTTACAAATTCTTCAGAGTTTAACTGTTGTCATTGGCAGCTCACATCAATTATGCACCGGCATCTATTGCTAATATAATCATCACTTTGAAATATTATCCCATGTCATGATTGTTGTTTGTAGATAATTCAATAATTTCAAACTATAGCCAAATGTTGCAATAAAATTATTCTGTCTATATCAGCCGCTACTCACAATAATAACTTTTATTGCTCAAGAATTTACTCCGCCTATGGTAGACACATCACTTTGTTTAAATATTATTATCATTATTATAATTTATCATATTGTAGATAAATCTGGAACAATCACTTCTGGTATATTTCATCTCTCCTTAAAGTCTCTGAAGTATAGATACACTTTTACAAACCAGAAATGTAAAATGATCAAAATTGTACAACACTTTGGCGAGACAGTGAAGTCGGTCTCGGCACACGTACACGCAGATCATCGATTAGTTTTAGCTCTTGAAAATTGGTCAGAAACATTTTGACCTATCCCCTCATTACACTCAAGGCCCTCAATTGTTCACATAGGAATGCGCAGACTCCTGGTCTTTGAATGGCAAAACAATTATATTAACTTCGTTTCCTTTTTGTTGCGAGTACGGGGGTCGAGCTCGGCAATCGGAAAGCAATTGGAATCTCATAATCAAGAGATCAGTTTTTCAGACTATTTGGAAATGCAGTAATACGTTTGATAGTCTAAAACAAGATACGCTAGAGATTCGCAACAGAAAACCGACCTTCAACACGCAGGGTGACTCTGCTCGACCTAAACTATTTTCTGCATGATAAATCGAATCATTTTTAGATTTTTCTTGTATCCATTGTTTTAATTATCATTTTTATAAATGTGTTGATTAAAGTAGCGTATAAATATCTATATAAATAATATTTTCTTTCTTTGACCTGAAGATGATATCATGAATATTGTCGAAATGTTGTCCACAACTAGTTGTAGCTTTTGTTGCTATCTTGCATCGAAAAATGTTCTCCCAAGAAACTTTTATTTGTATGTATGATTCACTCAAGACTCACAGATACTTCTCAGAAACATGAGAAGAGGAAAACCTTTCCTTTTTATAGGGATGAGCGGTTCGCAAAATCTTCCCATTATTTTCAATCATCAGTCAATTAGTCAGGAAACAGAGGGAAAACAAACTTGAAAGATGGAAATGTAGAAAAGTAGAGAAAGACGGGACCCTTTTGAGAAGAATTAATGGAAAGTGCATGCCTCAACACAATTTGTTAAAATGAATGGAACGAATCAAAAATAGTATCTATCAAGTAAACTCTGCTCTTAGGTTGATAAATTTAACATAAATTTAACGGGAAAAATCTTGATCAATAGTCTAGGAAGCTTTTGCTTTATAATTTACTTTTTAGAACATTTATACAATATGTTATTAGGTTCAAATAATAAATGATTAATTTGAAGACACAATGAACAACTTGCCAAGCGAAATAAAAGACTCAAAATAATTTCCTGTTTGCTACAGAAAGTAATAGTTAATGTAAATTTCTAAAATTATAGTTGCAATTTTATACTACTGCATGATGAAAGTTGAGAAATGGTCTTTTATCATAAATAAATCACGCTGCTATTTCATTTACTTATCCACAAGTGGGCTCTACGTAGGAGTACTATTCAATACAACAAAATTGAAATATCATTTTCTTCCTGACGTTTTCTCCGGATCGTTTTTCTTCCGATGGAATAGGTCACACAAATCGATGGCAAAATTGCTATTTGATGGAAAATATTGTAGCAGTGAATTTATATGTGTTTGGTCTGTTTGATCTCGGTGCATTGTCACAAAAGTGCTATCCTAATAAAGCCAATAACTGTTACCATCCACAGATTCAAATAATTATTTTGTTATTTCTTATTCGCCTTGTGGTTAGAATTTTGAAAACCAGACCTGATAGTATTGAAACCAATAATGACATTTATTATGTGAACGCCATTGTGTTGTTTCTTTTTTATTTTAAAATCGATTATTATAGTGTGACGTAGTTTATATAATTTGATATCGAATGTATCAATCTTGGGTATAATTTAGTGTGGATCTCCATCGTGTTATTGTAAGACGAAAACCTATTTCATATTTTATTGTAAATGATTGTTATCTTGTGCATTGTGGATTGTTGTAAGCCAACTATAAGGTAAGCAAATTTGTTGTTTTTATGTGAATTACTATTGTATTTGTATTTGTTAATGATTAATATATAGTACTTTGTATGTTTGATTTATATAAAAACCGTTATTTCCATCATAAAAAGACGCATATTTTATTTGTATCTACTTCGTAATTCCTTTGTACACAACTAATAAAGATGTTTCATCATGTAAAAATAATTATCAATTCAGTTTATCAAGGAAATAATCTGGCTTCTTAATTATTCTTGAAGCTTTACTCACCCCCCAAAATTTTATTCTTCATCTGGGTAGAATTATCACCTCAATTATTTTCAAATAACTTCAAACGCAACGCGTTTTATTGAAGGCAAGTGTCGTGATTTTATTGCGTAACTTTTAATTGGCAACGAAATAATCAAATTATAATAGGAAACAATGCATTATCATGGTTATCGTTGACATCAAGGTTAGCAAGAACAATCAGTCATCAATGGGTCGACTGCATCAGGTTTGTTTGTTTGAGTAAAGAAAGATCCATTTCTTGATCACTGAGTGACTGAACTGGTGTCATTACTGAAGTGATGTCATTTACGCTGTAGCTCTAGCTAATTAAGGCCAAGCGAAATAGAATTTATCGCACAATTCCAAAAAAAACGATGTGACGCATTTAGTTTCAAGGTCTTTATCTGCATCAGCGACATTTGGACAGAAAGGAAACTTCAAATTAAAAAATATTATCACCGTGGTTATTTTCGACCCTGATTCTACTAGGATCAACAATAAAAATTTTTGGCGTGCCACTTTAAATGAGCTCACTTTAGACTGACTGGCTATCACTCTATACAAGTGACATCTCTGTAAGAGGTTCACCACATTTGATAAAAAGATGAATTTCGGTCTCTAATTTAATTAACTCATTTTATCAATTTTCAGAATCATATATCTGTAGTTTCTAACACTCATTATAAATCGTCAAAGATACTCGAACGTTTTTCTAGCAATTCGATTGGTTAAAAGCCATGTTTGGAACTGGAAACGTAAACAAAATGACGAACGCTAAAATTGGTCAATCCACTGAAACAATTTATACGGAGCTGATCTCTCGATGCGATAAAAAGTTACAAAAATACAGTAGTGTCAAACGTTTTCTCGGGGTTGTGAGATTCTTTGAACAATAAGAAAACAAAATGAAATGAATGAAATGGCGTGGTTTGAACATTTACAGAGAAAATCTTTGGTAGAAATGTATCGCATGAATTTCAATTAGTCTCAATTCAATCATACCGTTGCACAAAATGCTTTTAGAACAGTGATTGCTATTAAAATCGACTATAATTATTCAATCAAGCATGAACTTTTACGCTTCAAACAATGTATTGAACAGCTCACATTTTAACGATTCTTTATTGCAATTGAAAGTTCAATTTCGTAAATTCGTATAAAAATTCATAAAATTGCAACAAGATAGACATGATTCGTCTCTGGAAATACGCCAGACCAGAAGATTCTTATTGGTTCACACTAGACGCCCCTGCGGGCTCGAGTTTTTCCTGATGCTTTCTTATGTCTCCCAACATCCTGCGTGTTTGGATGAGGCGATCCAAACATGGTAGCCGTGTGGTAACCCTCAAATGATTCCAGAATAGATTCACTCAACCAATAAAACAATTATCGTTGCATACCTATGAATATAACTAGGAAAACCAGTTTATAAACAGACCAAAAAGCAACATACACTTAATGAATTTCAACTACAAAATAATGTATGCTGTCAATATATTGCTTATATCACTCACTTGTACATCCAATATCTCATCTAATTTATCATATCATATAATTTTTCTAATTTCATGCTTTATAATTGCAGAAGAATTGATAATCAAAATTTGCCTTCATTATTAATATTGTTACCATGCATCTTTCTAGATTGCTCTGCGTAACAATTCTGCTATTTTGAATTGACATTTTTGATAAGTCTTCTACAGGTGACTTTTGGTAGCAAAGTGAAATCCTTGTGGAAGCTGAAGGCAAAGCCCAAAGACAAAGGCTAATTGTCATTCATGATGATAAAATATTGATATGGCGTGGAATCAGTACGATCATGGTCAAAGATGGCTATTCCTCCGCCTCGTTTACATTTTTGTTTACTCGAAATGAATTCGCAACCTGGAAATCGGAGATCAAATTTTGCCAAATTTGCTAGAACGTATGTTTGAAGGTCATGGAAAAGATACTACATCGACTCATATTTCCCTGAAGGTTTCCGACACTCTGAAAAGCAAAGGACAATTTGCTGCTATGATTTTTTGTGAGATTGGCATAACCCAGCCTGCACACATCGTCAAGAACGTGGTCTTTCGAATACATGACATTAAAAGAGTCTACGAAAGAAAATTATCATAACTAAAAATGAAACTAATTAATTGTTGGAAGTCGATAAACCCCTCCGTTGTTGATACTCCAGTTGTAGTATTCGTTAGTGTATTTTATGTTTCAAGTGAAATCATTAATCAATATAAATTGTATCTTCTTCTGCTTTGGCATTTGAAGATACCATAAAATCGTTTATTAGAGAACTGACTGTTGATTGAAGCTGAGCAAAGATGGTTCATCTCTATGTTCATTGAGGAATTGCAGTAAAATCCGAAGTTGTTGAATATGCACAGATGCTCTTTTCCAAGATTAATAATGGAAAAATCAATGTCTTTACTGCTTACTGCCTTCCAGTCTTTTCGTCAGAGGCTTCCAATTTTCTAGCTTGTTTCTGTTTGTTTTCGATTGTTAACCGTAATAAGTGTACTTCTAATTGGACGAATAATGTTTGTTGTTCTTTGTTTTTTCAATAGCTGTGAATTCCTTGAATAAAAGCTGCCTGATGTTACTGACTTCATGGCTAATCCAGGGGATCTTTGGTACTTTATTAAATGTAATATTGCAAGTAGGTCATTTTTGTGAGCACTTCATTGAAGTCATTGTTCGATGACTTTGCTTTTCCTGTGGTCTTTAAGGACATAAGTGGTATTTAACAGTTGATAGTACCTTGTAAGCTTTAAACGCTCAAGGGTGTCAATATAATACAAGTTTGCTTAATATTTACACAATATCTAGAACTTGTTGAAATAAAATTGCGTCTACAAAAATCATTGGCGGAAAACACAAGGCAAGTGAGTTTAATGCTTTGTGGTCAGCTCTGCAATTTCAGCACCTGTAATTAATAACAAATATTTAAAGCACTATCATAGCAACGACAGGAGCTTTAGTTACCTTGTTGCCGTTGGAGATAATATCAACAACAAAAGCAGGTGAATATAGCGTTTTTATTTGCAACTATATCTGTCCTATCGATAGTTTAAAAACGCGCATCCTGTTGGATGGAGAAAGAACTCTGGTGAGATGATAATTACGGTTGCAAAAAAGAAGGGCATTTATGCTAATATTATCTTTGCCTCACATTTGATGAGTATGCACTGGGTGTCTCCACACCTTTGTCAAAGTGGTATTGCCTCCCTTCGAGACTACAATGGAAGATATTTTGAAAATAAAAGGATCAACTCAACCAATATCGTGCAAGATGTCACAGTAGAATCAGTATTTATCTGCCGATATATTTGCTTTCATACAATATTTTGCAAAGCAATCACTTACGATAAACATGGCACCGATAGTTCGAATTGTAAGCTGTATACCATTCGTGGCTTGAATAGCTTGCTGATAAGCGATCAAAGTTCAGATACTGTCTTTATCACACCGGTTAGTATGTTATTATAATACGATGCAAGTAGATCAATCTCGATTTTCATTCGTCTAATATATGCCATTTTTCAGCTCCTTTCATCCCTCTCCATCAGAAATCTACATATGAAGCTTCAGTTCCAGCTTCTTCCTCCAGGTTTCCAATTTCTCCAACAGGTAGAAGAGGACTTAGATAGAATGGAAGAATTAGACTGGAAAAAAGTAAAAGTGATTTGTTCCTTTCTCATCCTGCAAGGATTCCAGCAATCAAAATTTATTTGAAAAATTGGTTTCCCGATAAAATTTTTCACATGCAAGTCATTTTGATTTACATGTTGTCATTTTAATTTAATATGGAAAAGATTTTAAATAGAATCAGCTGAGTTACAATATCCGATGTTAGAGAGGCTCCTACTTGAGTTGAATCCTACTACTTACCTAAATTTGTTCAATAGCACGGGCATATTGTTATCAATTGACGATTGGAACTCCATCATGTTGTTAACTAATCAAACACAAACAATGGAGATGTCATTCGTGACGTAATAGATCAATTCAATAGGAAAGACTTTAGGCAATAGGTCAAAACAACTTGTAACAATTCTAATTTCGTCCCTTTATTCTGATTCACCAAGAGTCCGTTCAACCTGTCAAGGTATCCAACGTAGAAATCATGATTTTCGAAATCCTTTCAATATGAATGATTTGAAACGTACATAGAGAACTTATCGGTTGAAGATGTTATCATATAATAATGCTTAGCGCTAATTTTCGCAAGCAGATTGCTACAGATATTTACAATAATGATAAAGAAGCATTTACAAGCTATTGTTAAGAATTTCAAAAAATGGATATAATTGCTCCTAGTGCAATGAGATTGTCAAACTAAAATATTATCGAAGTTGCCTGCTCAATGCCCTAGCATGCATCGTTTTGATAATAACCACACATAAAAGTTAAAGATGAGGGATTTATGCAATGTTCACCTCTGATTGAAAGTCAAATCACTAGAATTTTTAGCTGCTTATGAATTTTTATGGGCTATCTCGTGCTCTCCTTCCTTGCCTCTCGTGATGAAATGTGTTACAATCCTTCGCACTTCAAGGTGTGTGCCATTAGTTCAATGTTGTGACAATATCTTTTCAATATTTATTTACAAATTGTTTGCATAACGTGAATAAAACTGAACGCAACAGATGTTCCCATTGTGAAATAATTTAGTTTCAAGCTACTGCTATTAAAAGAAAATGTTCAATATCCTTATTTAATCTTTTAAGGAATAAGCGAACCATAATAAGTCGAAGCTATCTAGGAAACTTTTGTAATGTTAATATTTTTAAGCGGTCTCAGTTTCCTTTTTCAAATTATGTTATAAAACCAAGCTTGAAAGCGCTGCTTTAGTCTCGATTCTGCTTCTGATCTATTGTTTCGAGGAAAATTTTACTCAATTGAGCGTGAATTCAGCAAAACAATGCATTCAAAGAAACTGTTTTAAAGAACTGCTTAGCGGGGTATAATTGTTGAATTGATGCTTTCAATTAATTGATGATTTATCAAAGAATTCTGATCAATAAGTTGAACATAACAGAAAATGATTACGGAATTCGTTTTATTATACCTCGAGGCTCTTGTGTGTATACATCAGCGTACGCCTTTGGCAAAGAATAATCATTGCAGTCTGATAATTCTCGATGTCTCGCTCAATCTCGTTCGAGAATTATTGATAATCAACAAAGTAATTGTTCGGAATACCATTTAATTCGATCTCTAATTGTGAATTGATTTTCAATTGCAGATCGATTATCTATTCGAAATGCGTAAGTATTACAAAGACAAAGTTTGCTATAATCACAGACTTATAAATCTACGTTGTTTCCTCATATCATCATCATCCTTAGTTCAATCTTCATTATTACCATCATTCGCATCCTCAATAATTGATATCATCAAACTAAATGAAATTACATTCTTGACAATTTTCTGAACGAGCTGGCTGTGGTGGATCATGTTGTGCTGTTCACCCGTCTCACAGAACCTCGAGAGAGATTTCATTCCACTTAGAGCTAAAATAGAAGAAGCAGTACTAGCGTATTTCTGGTCATTCCAAATCAATGTAGATGTAGGAGAGTGCACGAAAGTGCAAGGTTTAGCAATGTTGAAATACTTTGAAAATTTAATTTATACTATCTATCAAAGCAAATATTGAACACTTTTTCCCGTCCAGTCTTTAGTCTGAAAGGATTAAGCTATGAGATGTGGAGCAGGAAAGAGGGCTGCACGGCGTTGTATTATCATGATCGAGTGCGTAGTGAGACACAAGAAATGCATAATAAAATCACAAGCTGTGACGAGTAATTTTTAGGTTTTTGCGTGTCTGAAAGCAATTTGGGTGTTGATAGAATGCCATACAGCCCGTACTATCAAATGCAGTATCTCATGCAAGAAAGTTATGAACTACAAGTTTTGATTTAAGATTGTCTCAAAAATTCTAATTATGTGAGTTTGCCTTGTGCTCACAAATCCCCTCGAGCTTTTTTATAGAATTCAATTCAGTGAAATCACGTCAGCATCACCGCACTAAATTGTAATTCAATCAAACGTGAATAGAATCTTAATTTATATGTGTGTCTCTATTAAGCATGACATGCTTTTATAAAGACAGTGCTGTGCACAGGGAAATATTAGTAGCACTTAGGAGAACAAAGACAAAGGAAGTAAATTCAAAAAATTATGGTAAATTTAAATATAATTTACTGAGTCTTTTTCTGAAAGGTTTGACAGTTGTGGACGATATGCCATCCTGGGGTAGAGTGTTCAGAATCAGTACGGTGTGATTAAAAAAGAAATGGTGATGAGCATCAAGTTTAGCTTTTGGGACATACAATCACTCGTCATGACCTCTAGTAATCGATGGCAGAGATCGAGTTTTTGAAGTCATCTAAGCTTCAAAAAGCTGTCTTATTAACTATACAGTGTGAAGCTGAAAGATCTGCTTTTACTTCACGATCTAGGTATTGTATGATAGTCGGTCGTTTCCATCCAAGCAAGGCCAGAAAATAACTTTTGTGAAGCGACGCTTTACTTTCTCGAATAGTTCAATATCTTTCTTCAAATATGGATTGAAAGCAGGTGTAGTATATTCAATGCTTTGAGGTACATAAGTAGTGCATGAACGTATAGTAATATGTTAATGTCATTTCATTGGAAGAAGCAGGACATACAATTTGCAGTGAAGTGCACTTTTCTTGCAATACATTTACAATGGATGGTGGCTTTTGAATCCGGCGATATCAAAATTGTCGAGTCACGGGCATAATCAATAAGGGATTCAATTTCTTGATTTAAAATTATATAAGAAGCTCTTGGGCTTCTTTTTAGGTGCAAAACAAAACAATCAATTCTGATTTGGTTTTGCCAGTCATCAGCCCAATGGATCGAGAATAATGTCAAGGGTTGTATGAAGAACTGAATAAGAATTTTCGGAGCAAAAATTTGTAAAATACTATCTGATTGGTTGAGAAGAGGTTTCTTCTTGAGCTACATATGTTGGGCGCGGAAATAATAGGTGTGGGGCTTTTGCAATATCGAAAGAAAATTCTTCATTTGTTGCGTGAGACGAGCAATCTGTGTATTTTGCTGTTGAAGAGCAAGTTCCCAGGGAGGTCACGACTGATGAGTAGCGTTGGACAAAAAAGATTGATTTTGTAAAGAATTGTTATGTGATATAACAGGTCGTGGGTGTTGATGAAGCCATGGTGGCTGTGACATTTCATTTTCAAATTTATTGATCCCTAGAAGCTGATTTGATGCAGGATTTGAATCGGATTTTTTATGCAGCTTTCCATTGACGCTGTACGTATCGTTTGTCTTAGCTTCTTGTCTGAAAAATGGGAAACAGTGGCATACTGTTTTGATCTAGATCGATAGGAACTTGTTTCAAATCACTTTAGACTAATAGCAGGATAAGAAACTTGCAATTTACCTTTGAATATCGGCCACAACATTTTCGATTTCCTATATAGAACGATTGCCAATATTTGAATGATGACAGTTACAACCGTTTTCCCCTGAATAATTTTGCGAAGAGAATTGAAAAGGTATGGATGGGCAAATAGGATTTTCAGATGTGATAATAATCTTCTCGGAGCTAAAGGTAGTTGTTATATTATTGGAAGGAGAAATCTGATAAATTTGATAATAGCGATGATGTGTGTTCAATGTTTGATGGCGATATTTTAAGGCTGTCTTCGATAGTTATAGCATTTTTATCTCTTCAATTATAGAGTCTTGTTTTCTAGTTAGTAGATATGAATAGAGGCATACTTCTATAACATGTCGTCTTTTTGGCTTTCTTGTTTAAATTTCTATTAACAAATCAAGTGAATTGGAAATGCCAGAATAAAGTGAATCCAGACAAGCCTATACTAAAGTGCTTGCAACAATAAATCCGTGTTCCGAGCGTCAACGATGCCAGATTGAGTACAACAGTTGAACGAATGTGCAGCTGACACATTAATATGATTTGAATAGTAATAAATGAAAATTTAACATAGAGTTCAAAAATATAGAAGAAGTGTGGAACGCATAAAACACGTCTGACTAATTGTGACAATCGTAACAATATAGATTCATAAAACCAGTATCCGAAATGGTGTAATGCGATTCATGGGTATTTTCTGCAACTGGAGGTGGGAGGGATATCAGTTGCTAGTAAATATCAAGCCAGCCAACATACAAATAGAGCTGTTTGATTGGTCTAGCAGCTGTAAGCAGACAAAGCTATTTATCCAGCGCTTCCGATTGTCTTCAAATTCCACAAAATCAGAATAGATACTTCAGGACTTACGTTTACATTAATGGCAAAAAATGGAGGCTACATAAGAAAATTCTGCAACAAAAGTTGCAACGAATACACCAAAAGCTGTTTCAACGCTGTTTGTAAGGGCTGTAGCGTAAAAATTGCCAACTAAACCCTGCTTCTAATGATTTTATTACGATGCACAAGAATAACGCTTTTGTTTACAACTCAACTCAATATTTCAAGCAATGATTTTCATGACAAATGAGTAAACGCTGCATTTGAGATTTGGATTGAAAAAAGCTATAAATTATGATTATCTTTTATCTCCTGAAATTAATACACAAAGTAAAAATTCTTTTCCATCATCTGGAGGCATTGTGACTTTTGTTTACATCCACGGCTGTTATTCATCGCACAATTCAAAATTCAGAATTCAGATTTTTCAATTAAATTTTAAAAAATCATTCATTATCAATTGATTCAAGATTGACCAGTTTGAAATTTGCTAAAGCAGTTATTGATTGAAGTTGAGGTGAATATCGGCTGATAATACCCTTATCGGGCCTCGGTGATTATCAGTCGATATTTACCTCATCTTCGATCAATAACTGTCACATAATGACGTAGTACGCCAAATTCATTATCAGCTGATATTCAATGAACCTGAGATCAATAATTTTTTAGTGATTTTGTAACAATTAAATTATGAGAAAAAATATTTTAATGCAGGTTTGGTGCAATTAAAAATTATAAATTCTAGATGATTTTAAGTATGTGCAAGAATAAAAGCAATGCAGGTAATCAAAAGTTACGAGAAACCTTCCATTTTCTGATTTTCTACAATCATTTAATTCAATAGAATAGAGTTTTGTTTCACAGTTTTATCTCAATCCAATTTTTAATACATATTATAGTTCATTAGTTGATTATATTTAAAAAAATGTTAGCCTCGAAGTGAGATGCAAAATAATGCCACTCCCTTGTGTATCTACAAAACTATTAAGAGCAAGGCATGGTTTACAACTTCTGCATTCAAAACACGTTTAAAACGGCTTTTGTAGCATTTTAATTTTAACTTCTCTTGCAGGATTCTCTATTTTTTCTGCTATTTAGCTGTTACTAGCCTGTGTGCAGAGAGACTTTTCATCTTTGTACAGTCTGCCTGCGCATTAGCCAGCAAAATTGTGTTCTAATTCCTCTTTCTACTACCAGATTTTTGGTATAGTGTGTTGTTACTGGCTAATAGAACGTGAGAACAAAGCAACAAAAGCATGTGAATTGGATTTATCACCGGAAGATACACTTTGCAGATCCTAATTTACTAGGAATTCAGTACAGACACTTGGAACACGATTTTGCTTGCCATTGCGCAGACGGACTATGCGAAGAGGAAAAGTATGTCTGCAGGCAGGCTAGCTGTTACTAACATGAAGAAAGTTTGAAGTCTCAATTTTGCAAATTTTGAGTCGGCTGAAACCGGTCACTTCAGCTTTGTATTTACAGCTTCTGAACCAATCGAATTTCTCAGTGTTAATGTTGGCCTGTCGAAGTTTGTTAACACTGCAAAATGGGGGCAATAAAGCATCAGAGTTTATGAGCTGTATCACGAATAGCAGTGATTGTTTATAATATTGCACTTTGATACCTATACTTCTTTGGAGATGACATGAAAAATGCTTAGAAAAACATATAGTGATATGTTTTTGCGTTTATTTAATTTCAGACTTTGTGAAAGCCGTGTCAAAACCCATCAATATCGAATCAACAGGCGATGGACCTGGAACTTTCACTTTCAAATTACAGACTGGATTTTACCAAGTGAAACTAAATCACATTAGGGGTGGCTTACAATGCAATCCACAATATTCCCCAATGCCTTTTGGATGTAACTATATAAATCCAATCCCAAACTATATTTATCTTGTAAAAGGCTATCGAGGTGAAATCCTTATTGATTATAGAGAATTTACGGAATTTGAAGGTGATGGTGAATCAACAACATTTATGGAAACTTCGAATTCGTTCCTTTTTCAGTACAATTCAAATTATTCTTTTTGGTACCGAGATGATTATGTTGATGAATTTGAAGGAAACAACTCAGGTAACACAACATTTGATGTGCTAATCAAGACAGAAATTTGAACCCTATGAACGTGCTTCTGTACACTGGCAATAATTAGCAATTGAAGAATTATTCTGATACATCCATGAATTTCATCTAAATGATAGCCATGCAAGCTTAATACAATATACTATACGTAGAGCAACTAAATTCTTACGCAGACTATCATTGAGAAAGCAAATTGTAAAAGCTTTCTTATGGCATCACTAAAACAAGCAATGCATGCCATTCGCAACAGAAACAGCAGAACTA
>JANVCG010094104.1:2467-15268 GCA_025505365.1 Haliclystus inabai
AACTGAGAAATACCTCTCTCCAGGTGTTGGTTCAAGATCCTCAGGGCCTGGGTTCAATCCCTGGTCCGAGCACTATTGGTTGAGTTATTAATTACTATCAAGTAGAGAACAGCTCAGTTTAAGCTGGAAACTTCCAATTATTAGAGAGGGTGGGGGTGCAACAAAATTTGTTAAATATATCTTTAATGTACATTATAAATCGAGAGACGGCATGTGGGAATAGGAAATCCTTTTTTTAAATATTCCTTTTGGAATTTTAACTATTTTGTAGATTGTGCATCATAGCGTAATTAATAATAATAGAGTTCATCAATCAGTTGTGAGTTAAGAATACCAACGTCAAAGTTGACTGATGCTCAAATTGACTGCTATTAGAGGTCACCTATATATGTTTATAAAAGTCTATCAAGAATATTACGTCTGTTTGAAGGGACTAATGCTGAAGATGACCGTTATCAAAAGGTTTTGTTTCATCAGGCGTATTAATTTTCCGTTAGGTGCTTCTCAGTTGGGGTATAAATCGTGACACTGTAGTAGTACCGAAGTCAGTTAAACCACACCGTATTGAAGAGAATCTAAAATCAGCTGATGTTTCACTTGACACAGAGGATATGCTTGCATTGAATGCCATCAAAACGAGAATCCGTTACATAGATCCACGATGGCCCATCCCAAAAGGAGGCAGCGTACAAGATATATGGGACGGTGAATATCTTGGTTGAAATAGATAATAGTTAGCTGGTTTATAAACTCATTCGAAACACCTTCTGAGACAGTCTTTCCGTTCTCAAAGGAACAACCTGTGTGTAGACTAGGTTTTATAATGATACTTTTAATGCATATCAAGTAAGTATCATGTCAATAAACTATGTAATAGATTGATATCTAATATTTCCTTGGAGCAAGAATTTAGGAAAGAATTTTGATGAATTTTGTAACTTACACAATTTTGTATGAAAAGTTTTTAAATGATTGTAAATCTTTTGAATGATTGTAAATGTTTTAAATGATTGTAAATCATTTTTCAGTTGAATTTATGTAGTATTATTACTCTTTTTAGACCTTGTAATTAAATGTTGATAAGTGCGCAGTTGAAAAAGAGAATGATATAACACTTAAACGCAGTACCAATGAATTATGTTTCTAGGTAGTATCTAGGGTCAGGGAAAGGGGTAATGTCACCCGCAAGCAACTCCATCGCCACTTTATCTACAGTGTGTAAATGCAGACATCAATCTCCCTCTAATTCTGATTGTTTTATGCTAATTTGAGAACTTGATTCATTTTTATTCCGAGGTTGGATAGAACGAGACTGTATTCAGAATAGGCAAGTAAGAGCATCTCAATTCAATGGAATTTAAATCATTTTTATGACTTTGGAAAAATATGACAGTGGTCATATTCCGTCTGTATCATTAATTTCTATGCATTTTAATTAATTGTACATTATTTCTTTAGCCTTTCGAATATGTAGAAGGATAGAAATGTACTGGCTTCATGAAGAGGTGAGTTGATTCGAAAGTCGTTGTAAAACTGGCGACTTCTATCCTAAAGTTAAAATGATCAGCGGACAAATACTTTTTATCCTTTATATGTATAGTCTATAGACTTTTATAAATTCATTTGCCAAAAGTTACTCGTCTTGAATTTAATTGGCTTCCAAAGGACCATTATATCCTACTCGCAGACTCTCCCGAATATTGAGCCGCAAGAATCAGTATCTTCACAACCTTCCATGAGCCATTCAAAATCTAGATATTTGGCGCTAGTATTTTATCCATTTTAATTCAATGTCACCATTTCCAATAAATATATCTTGAACTTTACCCTAATCATCAAATTGCAATGGAATTAGCAACATTTAATATTTAATGGCTCCAAACTGTCAAATACTGTCTTACAATTAGAAATTCGCTGTTTTGAATATTACAATCGCATTTTGCATTTGAACTATACTTTCACGGTTTACTCAGATATGTAACCTTGACAACATGATTCATTTCGTCAGAGATTGTTTTGATAATTTCTCCTACAAACTAAAGCTAGCTACCAGCCCCAAGTGTGGAATATACTTTTGTTTATCACGTAGCTAGTATGCTAAATGATAAAATGTATTTTTAAAGGAAAGGACATAAAAACTGTATATGCGGAAAGCGAAAAAGGTGTTTGCATAAACGTCAGCTGTCTGTCCAATCATTAGAGTGAAAATTTCAAAGAGGAGATATCACACACGAAATTGCACTCAAATCTTAGCTGGAAATGAAATTGTTTTTACTTTTATTGTTTGTTACTTTCTTTTATCAAGGTAAGTCTATTATTACGTAATAATCATATATATTATTTTGGATAAAATACTCAACATACATTCGATGAAATAATTACTTTTTTTTTGCCCGAGAAACACTATCTTTAAAACCGTTACACCTGAAACTCTGTGATACGAAATAGAGTTGAATTATTGCTGTTTCCCAAAGCTGATGTGAAAAGTATGTACAACAGGTTATACCAACTTCAGTGGCTCAAACTGTAATTTTTTGCTTTTCTATAGAGCTTTGATCCTACACATCGAATGGATCTTTATTAGTTGAAAAATTAAAGACATAAAACCAAATTTATTGGAAAATTTCCAACGGAGTTTGCCTTAAAGAGATGTTAATCAAATCTTAACTTCAGTTAAACAGGTTCAAGAATTAGTTTTATAGAGTTTGAAATGGATTTTCAAATAGAAAATTTTGCTCAATCGCCAATGCAGAGAATACCTTACAAGCAAAACTCATAATATTCTGATCGCATGGTAATGGCAATGCCATGAGCCGTATTTCGATATTTCAAAACACCCAATCAACACAAAATTATAGTAGATCCACGGTAACGAATGATGATTATGATCGTTTGGTTAATAAATCACAAAGTCAGGCATGGCAATGCCATGAGCCGTATTTCGATATTTCAAAACATCCAATCAACACAAAATACTCACTCCACGGTAACGAATGATGATTAAAATCTGTAATGGTATACAATATTACAGCTTATATCATTTGATATTTGATTCAGGATATTTAAACTGATAAAAGTAACGTTGCTATGTGTTTTTACCTACAGAAACAATCAAATGTGTTCATCATTATCCATAAAATAATCCTCACACACTTTTTGTATGATGTTGAATCATCTTTTATTCTCTTTACAAACTAATAAATTCATTGCACGTTCTGCATCGTTTTGCAATACATTTGCAGAGGACAAGGCACTGGCTCGAAGTGGTAATTTTCATATTATATATAGTTGATTTTCTTGCAAAATTTGGCAATAATCTGACTTTTGAAAGTCAAAAAATTATAACTTGCTCCCAGATATACGTTGTTCGTATAGAGAATGATAGCGGAAGGTCTATATATGAACGAACATGTACGAATAAAACGTGCATGTAATAGTACCAAATACTTAACTGTTTATTTTTTCCAAACTGCAAATACTCTCAAGTTTTTATTTTGGAAGACCTGTTCTCTCGTTAATCATGCTAAACGTGTGCTAAATCGTATTAGCACTCTTATTTTGATAAGAACAGTTAGAAATTTACGCCAGTTCCAATATCGTTTCAATGTCTTTAACCAATCTATAGATCAATCCGATTTATCTAAATGCAATCGCTTATCATGTAAATACAAGACTCCCGACAATCACTAAGTCTATACTACACAACAAAAGATGTTTATGTCAAACCAAGGCCTTGGTGTGTTATACGCTGGCAATGTAGACAGCATTTCAACTACCCAATGAAATGCTCACAGCGTACATAACCTCTAAATCACCACAAGCAGGCGCCATCAGCATATTCAATTCAATATTTGTTAAATTTTTGTGTTTGGAATAATTGAACTACTTGCTCTATTCCCAAATGCACATTATATTATTAGTGGCACATTGGAGTAGGGGGCGGGGAGCTGGGAGGGTGGTAGTCCCCCAAACACTTTCAAAAACCTATTTACGGCAGTTGATGGGCAAGTAAAGAAGGTTTTCCATTGGTTCAAGGGGATTTACAGCCCAAATCGTTTTAACATGACCCCCTTAACTGGAAGTGTGCCCCTACGCTTATACACTTTAACCTATAAGTAGAACAACAGCAGGGTCGTGCTGCCCTGTTGCATATGATAACATTATACACAGTGCTACTATAATGAATCACTTTTGGATGATCGTGCGCTGTGTTCCTTTTTCTACTCAATTATCAACTATTCTCCTAACTGTTGATAGGCCCTATTGTTTTGTTAATAAATTTGGAATCATATTCAGCAAATAAATTCGGTACCGAAGTAGTAAGGATGGTATATATCCACAGTTTCCAAATACGTTATTGAGCAGCGTGACTGCTAATAAAAGAATTAATGTAAATTACATATCTAAATATAACCAAAGTTGTGTTATACTGTTGTCATGGAATATTTAGTAGCGTGAACTCATTGTAATTGAAAAAAAACGAGCCAAAAAAAGAGCCAAACGAGAAACCCTTTGAAATGTTAACATGCATGTGTTTTACAAGTCATTTCTCAACGTCCAAGAATGCTGTTAGGCATGGATTGGTTTAAAGGGGTTAGTGGGCTTTCAATTGACTACCTAATAAAGCTCTAGAAAAACTACTCTACTTTACGTAGCTGAGGCTTTCTGATGAACCATTTGCGCATTTATATCTATAAAGATGAATAACAGGAGAGGTAGAATACCTTCGAGTTTTATTCTCGAAACAATTAGAATTATACCTATAGTATATGGAATATGATATATGAAGATAGTGAGTGTGGTTTGTAAGAGAAACTACGAATACGCAGATGGGTCTTACATTTGATGTTGTTGATTTTTTTATTTATTCCTACAGGTTACTGCAGTGAATGGAAAAAGTTTGCCAGGCATCCAAGAAAACTTTCTAGCTCTTTTCGAAATGATCGATTTAATTTACTGCCTAGAGCAATTATTGATAAATTAAAAGCTGCTGGACAAGTACCTAGCGACGTATCATTACGACCAAAAACTGCAAAGGAAATTTCAGAAGAAGAAGAATTAAATACGTTTGATTTAATTTCACTTATTAATGATGGTAAGACGAGCTCATGTTATAGTTAGTATACATCCCCAATTTTTCACGACAAATTTAATGAACCCGCAATAACTTAAATGATAAAAATTGTTACGAATTGATTGCCACGCTCCAACGTAAATTCTAAATGAAAATCAAATCAGTAAAAACAGAATTTATTTTTAGCAAACATGATTCCAATAATCTCATTTGGAAATTCTAAAACATCACGACTTATTATCGAGCGAATACATTTAATTTGCTTGAGCTAAATGACGGCAAAACTTCAAAAACGGAAAAGCTTTCTCGTTTCTTCTTTTGAGCTGTATATATTGCATATGATCGCAATTCTTTTTAGATTCATAGGCTGATAATAGGCTGATAGTTATCATACTTGTACATCAAGACAGTTGATAAATTAATCACTTGGAAGAATCACATACAGTCAAACCTGTGATAACGGCCACCTCTACAAGGCGGCCACATGTCTATAATGGCCTTTTTTGAAATGTCTAAAATAAAATTTGCTGTTGAATCAACCCTGTATATAAAAGGCCACCTGTATATAGCGGTCAATTTATCTGCCTCTCTTAGCTGGCCGTTACATACAGATTTCATTGTAATAGAATATCTATATAGCCAGTCCAAATACTTCCATTGCATTATATTTTAGAACTGTCGTAAACAAGCAGGAACTCAATGTTTGATATGACATCTTGGTAATAAATTTTTTGTGTGCGTTTACAGTCAATTGATAGATTGGTTCTCTTTATCTCCACTCCTGTGATCTACTACTTATAAATATAATTGTGATTTATCTGGCAAATCTGTTAGAAAGTACCAACCAGGCAACACGTCACGGCAATATACTTTCGAGATATTTGATACCACAGATAACCTTAGTACTTTCTCTTTTAATGTAACTATTAAAACACACTACCACACTATTGCTGTAAAAAATTGATTATAAACGACCCTTCCGTATACTGTAACTTTATTCTCTTGTTTTAGCGACGGATTCAACAGAATTATACGAAGGTGATATCCATGATGCAGCTGGAGGGATGGCTGGAGCTAATCAAAAAATTAAACAAGGGAGCACTAACGGTAAAAGATCTGCTGTATTAGCTAGGGAATATCTTTGGCAAAACAAAATCATTCCTTTTGAAATAACTCCAGAATTAGGTGAGCAAATCATAAATTGCATTAAATTTAATTAGTAATAACCAAATCTATACCAATGAGAATAATATTATTTTGCATCGTTTTAGCCTCAATTCGATCTACCATTTTGGAAGCATTTGCGCTTTTCAAGAGCGAAACGTGTCTCCAATTCGTACCGAAAACTAACGAGACCATTTGGCTGAAATTTGTAAAAGAACCTGGGTAAGAACATGCATTTTGATTATAAGAAACATTGAAAAAGGCAATTGAGGTATTTCAAGTAATCTGCATTATCGTTTTATGAAGGTTTACATAGGGTTTTTTATAAGTTTTTTTACAAAAATCCCCCAGTAGGATGCCATCAGATTCATTCCTAAGAATTTAGAAACTTTAGAGGTTTTTCGTTACAGAAAATGCCGAATATAGAAACATAAAAGACTTTTCCAAAATTTGCAAGTCAGCCAGCTCTCGCTCTCATCGAAATATCTGATTCCGCAACTTGCGCTTTACGTCTTATACAGCTTCTGTTGCGATTGAAGCAATTTCGGTGTGTTTTTCTGTATACCTAGGTGTTGGTCTGCAGTGGGTCGTAAGTTTTATCAGCCTGGGCCACAGAAGGTCTCGTTAGGGGTTGGCTGTGAACAATTTGGTACAATATTACATGAGATAATGCATGCCGTTGGTTTCTGGCACGAGCACAGTCGATTCGATAGGGATCAGACGATTGAAATTCTATGGGAAAACATCATTAAAGGTAATGGCTATATCTTGCACGTCTTTGAAGTCTGCCTAGATAGCTCAGTATAATACACACATTCCTTGAATTTGCACCATTCCAAGCAAAAGCCACAGAAGCTGGGAAAAAGGTATAGCTTGAAAGCTGTTGGCGAATTATGAAAGGCAAATATTTTATTCAAAAGAAGTCTATCAAAAATTATCATTTCACGCCCACTCATCTCAATGTCTCTCTGGGAGAAAATAACCAGCAAGGACCGCAATTAAATCATCCTATCGTGTAAAAGCCTTGCCAAATAATTATCCTATGGTGAAACTTGTGTATAAAGGTCACCCTATAGAGCAGCCACCTGTCTCTAATGCTAACTTCAAATTGCTGCAAGTACTAAATTCTATTGAAGTCAACCTGTTTATAAGGTCACCTCTCTCAAGTGATCAGATTCCCCACCCTCATAGCTGGCCGTTATTTACAGGTTTCACTGCAATAGATTTTGATTGTGAGTTCACATCTACATTACCGTTTTGTGTCTGGTAAAGCGCTCTATCTATTTTCAAATCTTTTGTCACGTTTAGGGAAAGAACCGAACTTTGTAAAATACGGCCAGCAATACATGGACGCTCTGGGCACCGGTTATGACCTCGAAAGTCTGATGCAATATGGGAAATACTCTTTCAGCAAAAACGGATTACCGACCATGTCATTGATAACGGATCCTACCCGGAAATTCGGTCAAATCTTCGGTTTAAGTGACGTTGATATAATCCGCGTGAACGCATTGTATGACTGCAAATGTGAGTTAAGTCTCTTTTAACAAGTCACTGTGATTTCGAGAAGAAGTTGCCTGTGCAGTACGATCACGACGAGATCCTTACTAATTGACCAATGGCAATGGGAATTCAATAGCAGAGATGTAGTTTATCCCTTTTTACCACTATATGAAGCATAAATGTTGAGCTGTTATGAAAGAACCGTTGACTTAAGGGCTCCCATCAGTTGCTTTTGTAGAGGCAAAGCCGTAAGGTGTCAAGTTTATAATTGCACTTAATAAAACTGTAACAAGCTAGAAATGCAGACGGCAATGATACATAAAACTCAATCACTTTTATTAATTGAATGTAGTTATCTACTCCCTTTTGTATTGATTTAATTAATTTTCTATCAGCAACGACTTTGAATGGCTGGAGTTCATGGTCTAACTATTCATCATGTTCGCTTACTTGTACCAAGACAAGACAGCGTTATTGTACAAGCTCTGATCACGCTAAATGTCCAGGAGCAAACCAATATGGTGTTGCAGTTGAAGGAGCGATATGTCCTGACGCAGAATGTAAAGGTAAAGTAATCGAACACAATAATGAAATAGTTCCCCATGCGTTGGATTCGAAAGTTGTTGTTTTTTTTAATAAAATTCGTTATTAAAATGATCCACTGAATATTAGTAATGCAAAATTGTAAATTTGGCTTAAAAGTCTTTCTGGAAACTATTTCTATATATTTTCAAAAGAGTCCTAGATGCTCGCTGCTTTGCTTCAATTTTCACACACCGCAATGGAATTCAATTCTTTCCAGCCCTTTCGTGCAACTGACTCTTCTTGAATTACGTCAGCATTATTTTGCATGGTTGAAGTAAATGTCTCACCTATTCAACGCACATTTTACATTTTAATTAATAATCAATTATTCGTTGCTTTTTTTGATGGTGATTTATTAACGAACAGCACCAATTGATGGTCACTGGGGGAGATGGTCAGAATGGGAACAATGTTCTGTTACTTGTGGTGAAGGAGTGATGGTAAGAAAGAGGCAATGTGATGATCCTCCGCCTCGTAATAATGGAACCAATTGTGTTGGGAATGGAATCGAGTCAACACCTTGTACAATGGGATCGTGTGATCGAGGTCTGTTATAAACGCTGGTTCTCACTTCTTTTATTTTACCAGTCTCAAGCTGTAATGATAATAACAAGTCCAAGTAAAAGATTAACTCTCATTTTCCAGGCCCTTACGATTGTGACTTTGAGCAGCGAAACACATGCCTATGGAGTAACAGTGTGTCAAATCAACACCAATTTAATTGGACGACAGATCATGGGACTACGCCTAGTTATGGAACTGGACCAAGCGGGGACCACACCTCTGGTTACGGTAAGCTTACGCGTCTCTTGTATGACCGTGGAGAGTTGCTTGGAGTTGTTCATTGATAAAGTTTAGTGATTCGTATATTGTTATTACTTTCTTCAGGATACTTCTTATACGTTGAATCATCGGCACCAGCTAAGACCGGAAACACAGCAAAACTAATTAGTCCAATGATGACGCCATTAAAACGCTGTCTTGCAGTAGCTTATCACATGTACGGTATCTCCATGGGAACACTCGAACTCAGTATGAAACTAGAGACAGGAGCAGTCACAAGTCTTTTCACCACGAAAGGGGATAAAGGGAATTCATGGAAACATAAAGAAGTCACATTAGATTCTACCTCAAAATACCAGGTATGTTGTTCGTCTGTCTGATTATAACAACATGGTTGAAATGCTAGCAAAGTGGACAGGGAGAAACAACTGAAGCAACCTTTAACGACAATACTTGATTTAATTATTACTCGTTGTATTGCTATTACCTTTCATTAGTCTATTCTAAGTCTGAATCAGATAGACATAATTTTGACGGACGCACTATTGCCCCGGCTTTTTAGTCACATATGGTATAGTCGTAGTAGATTTGTCTTTGATGTCGAGGCGTAGTAATCGATTTGTCATTCATCCAATATCTATTAACTAACAAAATACTGTAGTTGATATATTTTATTTTATTATTGTATCTACTTCTAGATTGTTATTACTGCAATCAGAGGGCCGTCTTACCAAAGTGATTTAGCTATTGATGACATCTCTATCAAGGATCAGGAATGCACCAAAGGTATTGCTAGCTAATGTACAGGGTTAACCTTCTGTGTAATTAAATGAATGTTTTATTAAATGTTGAAATGAGTATATAACGAGAATGAAAAGGAAATATTTGAACAACGCTATTAAATCCAATAAAACTGCCTTCTATTGAGGTTTATGAACTTTGATATACTAAACTGCAGCATTTTCAGCTTTTTCTGCGAGATCTGTCCTTCATCTGCTATAGTTGCTTTGAGACACAATTACCTCTCTTTTTGTATTGATTTAATTTACATTCGTCACATTATGACCTGTCAACCTCGCGACGCTCTTACCAGCTCTATCTGCCCATAGTAATTTACCTCTTTGTTTTTCCGGGCAAAAAGAGCTGCATCCTCCCAATCTTTGTATTTCTTCAATCTGATTCTATTCTATATGTAGCACCAATTGATGGCGGATGGAGCCCGTGGAATTCATGGGGGGCTTGTTCCCTAACTTGCGGAGATGGTACCCAACAAAGAACAAGGCAATGCACAAATCCCCCTCCAACGAATGGTGGTAAACAATGTCTGGGTCTCGGATCATCAACTGAAGGATGCAACCAAAGGGATTGCCGTAAGTATAAACACATCCAGTTCTTCTTGTATAACCTTCTAGCAACGAGAGCAAGAAACGAGAGCAAGGCTCAATGATCTTTTATTACGCAGTGAATGAATGATTTTAGTTGAGATATTCTTGGTGAAAGTGAATTACTTTAAATGACTCCCCAACGTTTGTTAAAAGCTGCTATCATCATTTCTGAGTACTTTGGCCCTTGTACCATCGTTGTTACTATCGTTCTTCTATCTTCAATGGTTCTTTAAATCAATTGAAGGTCAAGTTAGCTACATAAACGTGTATAAAATACCAGCTTGAAGTCAAAAATTCGATGTTGTTATCATTAGCTATTGACGGAGGCTGGGGAGAATGGCGAGCGTGGACAGGTTGTTCAAAATCATGCGGGACTGGAACCAAGTCAAGATCACGTCGCTGCAACAATCCTCATACTCAATTTGGTGGTAAAATATGCCCGGGTGAAGACGAGGCCACAGAAAAATGTAATACGGAACCATGCTGTAAGTAACTGTATCATGGTTATCGATATTGTACAATGAGTATAAGCTCATAATATTATGGTTTATCTATGATGTACTTCGACAGAGAGAGAGTTCCATTGATCAACCTTCGAGTATCATTATGGTTACTTTGTTCACATTCAAGTAGGAATGAAGTCTCAAATACCGCTGACAACTGTGGCTGTGGCAATTGTGGCTGAAGCCAGGCTGTTAGAATAATTATGTGGAAACTATTGAGAGTCTAGAAAATTTGATAATCTTCTAATGAAGACTTATCTCAATTCCTTGAAAACTGGGAAACTACTCTTCTCTTTCTGCCTCTGATGAAAAATCTCCAGCTTTAATTCCTAGTGTACATATCGAATGAGTTTATTTTACGAAAAGCAATATCTGTAATTGTCGGCTCGACTCAGTTTAATAATTACAATATCTTAATTCCTATAGCAATCGATGGAAATTGGGGACAATGGGGTGCTTGGAATAACTGTTCAGAGTCTTGTGGGACTGGTAACAGATCACGATCACGTGGATGTGATAGCCCCTCGCCTCAATATGGTGGAAAATCGTGCCCAGGAGAGGGTGGAGCAAGTGAGAAGTGTAACACAGATCCATGTCGTAAGTATGAACCTTATATATAAACGGTGATCGCTTAATATGAAATTTTTGTTTAATCATTATGAATGGTTATACAGGATAGACTCTGTCTCGCTTTTATCATTGTGTATCGTGTTGAAAACTTCAAGTTTCATTTACAAGCGTATTCACAGATGATATGATCTATCTTGTCATGTAATCCGTCCAACAAACAAAGATAAACAATTTAAAGGATATAGTTTTTATAACTAATCGGATTGAATGTAATTGAATGATTGAATGAAAGTAATTTTATGGGTTTTCACATAGATAAAATTATTATAGGGAGAATTTACGAAGACCATAAGGCTTTGCAGTATTTTTTACCCCCGTAGAAGAAGCCATTTACTCCGTTTAGGAAAAAGATGTTTTTAAACGAACCCCGCTTGATACACTTTCATCGTAAACAATATATGCATAGAAATAATTGTATAAAGGATGGATCAAAACTCATACTTACCGCAAGGTTTTGTTAATCCTGAAATAAAAGAAAAGGCGAGAAAAAGCTGTGCAATATATAATGATGGCCTTTCACTTCTTTTCTAGCAATTGACGGGATATGGGGAGTGTGGGGTGCATGGACAGATTGTTCAAAATCATGCGGATCTGGTAGCAAATCTAAAACACGTAACTGCAATAATCCGTCACCTCAATTTGGAGGTAAACTTTGCAAAGGAGAGGCTACATTAACAGAACAGTGTAATGAAAATCCCTGCTGTAAGTACCATTTATTTACCATTTGTTAATTGTAATGGAAATCTCAAGATGATTTGACGCCTTCTTAGCTATGGCAGTGGGTTTGCTAAGTAATTTTCTGGCAATTTAGCTTTACAAATTCAAATATCACTCTTGAAGAGGAGCATTAATTATATTAATTTAGGCATCATTTGTGACATGTCGCTGTAAGAGCCTAGCCGAATGATACTGTGATTAGTTCTAAATCCATCAGGCTAATTCGTCATACACGTCCCTATTTGAGAAAACTCACTACTTAGTTTCCCTATCCCACGTATTTTCTCAGATTGATACAATTTTGTTTACAGCAATTGATGGCAATTGGGGACAATGGGGGGCATGGAGTAACTGTACAAAAGCATGCGGGACTGGTAGCAAATCAAAATCACGTGACTGCAATAACCCTTCACCTCGATTCGGAGGTGAAGCATGCCCAGGAGAAGCTAAAGTTTCA
>JANVCG010094215.1:0-15257 GCA_025505365.1 Haliclystus inabai
GCTCATGGCTACCCTCAGGAACATCCATTCAATCAGGTAAATAGAAAGTTCTACATCCAAAACATGTTTTTCTTTTGTACTGTAATTGATGTATATTCATAATGATGAAAATTATGTTTTATGAGAATCATCAGATTTGAGGGAATCACCTTTGTAACAGCTCCTTTTCCCTTACTAGCAACAATTCTAGTAATAATTTTAAATATCGCTTTCCTTTTTTTAGCTAAGCCTACCTTCATATCCCACACATGTAGTCCACACACTTGCTCAGACTTTTTTTTAAAAATAAGCAATTTAAGCTTACATACATTCTTTGACCCTATTCAATTGCATTTACTGCATTTTTATTGATGTTTTGTTCTTGTTTTTGCTTTAACACATTGTTTTTCTTCTTTAAATTTTACTTTTTGACAAATAACAGTATGTTTTCATTAGGATGGCTATAGGTATTTTCTTGCTGAACCAGATTCATTTGCAACTAGAACAAGTTTTGAATTAGACTCTTGGGCTGGTAAACCAATTCCTGGTGAAATATATCGCACAGCATTACCGCCAGATATTTATCTCTCACTAAACGATAGAGGTAGGAAATTATTAATTTAGAACAGTTTCAAATTATTATACTCCCAATTATTATTTGTTATTGCTTGAATGTATTTCTAGCTCCTCAATTGAAAATATCTGAAGATCGTTTATCCGTCACAGGAGAGAGAGGCTACAGTATGGTCAGAGCAACTCATGGTAATGCCTAGCTGTTTACTATGATACATGAGATGTCAGACTCAGAACATTCAACCAATTAAATGGTCAGCACTTGCGAAACTGCAAGTTAGCCTACTTGTTTTTTTGTGAAATATCACAGTAAAATGAGATTTTGCCACTTGGGTTTACGTTGCCAAAACAGTTACATTTTCACTGTTAAAAATCGTTGAGGACAATAATCGAAACTGCAACTTTGCATGTAGTAATTAGATTTAAAACTGATTCTGGAACTTATTTTTGAACTTTTCTATAATCTGTCCCTGATAATTAATACTGGTTAGCTAGAATATTTCCATAAGTTTGAATCCTATATCTCTATCAATAGATTCATACAATCAGGTAGATAATTGTTGATATCAATACGTCACAGCCTTGTACTTTACAGTTTTTTTTTTCATTTGTATTTTAGGTGTAAATCATGGCTCCTGGTATTTCGAGGTAAGAAAAGAAAAAGTATAGCGTAGGATTTTCTAATCTCATCAGGGGCTTAAAAAGTTGTGTACGAAAATGTCTCAAATATTTTTTCACTACTTTTTCCCTTCTTGATTAATCTTGTCAAATTCTAAGGTGGTTTATCTTTCACCCTGTTCAAATCTAAACCTTTACATGTTGATACAGTGAAACTTCTGTAGGCTATAGCAGCAAACTATGAGATAGAGGAATATTGACTACTGTAAACAGGTGACCTTTTTACACAGGTTATATTTAAGAAGAAAAAATGAAATTATCTAGCAACATGAAGTGACCATTATAGACAGGTAGCTGTTGCATAGGGTGGCCTTTAAACTCAGATCTCATTTTAATAATGTTAGTATTCAACTATATAATCCAACAGGTTACAGTTGATGACATGCCATCTGAAACTGCAGCAAGAATTGGTTGGTCACAAATGTATGGTGAGTAGGCCAAATGCTCTTTGGTGGCTGTTAGTATTTTAAAGCTATGGTTACCCAAGTCAACTTGCACTGGAACATTTTAGCCAAATACTATCACCTAGGGGGAAATGTGTATTGCAATACCAAGAGTAATTCTATTTTAGTTGATCATTTTGTCTATCATTAAAATGATGAAATTATTATTATATTCAGATGAGTGTTTCCTCATTACATTTCAAAGGTAATTTGCAAGCACCTGCTGGATATGATAAATTTAGTTACTCATGGCGAAGTAGAAAAGGTACACGGTTCCATCAAAGCTGTGGAAAACATTATAGGTAAGTTTACATCATAGACATACAGATTCTCTTGCTTACATTCTCCTATTATGTGAAACAGCTTCTGATTCCAACTGAGTTATCAATAGCTACAAATTCCTCATTCAATGTTTTTTTGTAATGCAGCTGTCTGTTGGCTGCTTATATAAATTTTGTCAATAGCCAAAGATTAAGAAGCTTGGTAACATGTGACTTGGAATATGCTTGTCGTTAGATAGATAGAATTTTATTTCAATCATTAAAAAAATCAAGTGTTTACATAAAAGGAATTACATGGATTTTGTACAAATATAACTAGTTTTACAATGACTGGTGTCACCCTTTGAGCAGTACTGCTCATTTATTAGGGGACACATCTTTTTACATCCTTTTATTATTGTTGTATAGCTAGCTAATTATAAAAATGGTATGAAACAATTGGTAGAAAACCAGATGCAAAGAGTATAATTCTTGACTACTGAGACAAATATCCACAATAAGGTTTTTTAAATTCGCATTGGAATAGATGGGTAATTTTGATTAATTAAAGTTTTGTTTCAGGAATTAGAGCTTCTAAGTTTTGTGGACATTTGAATATAAGCAGATACCAACATATTTTACTATTTATCTTGATTGGAAATCTGATCATTAGTTCATTGGTCTATTTTATCTTCAAAATTATACTTTTCTTTAAGTACTTGGGGTTGTCTTGCTTGAACAAACAACGGTACTTTAGTTAGTTTTTCCTCCATAAATTCAACAATTTGAATGCTTTTATTTAGTGATGGTTATCAACAGGGTGATGTCTTGGGTTTCTATCTTCAATTACCGAAACCTTCATCTTTTGGTAAGTATAATTTCTGTTCTTGAAGTTTCTTGATTATTTCAACCAATAATATTTGAATTCTTTCACATCAACATTTGTTTGCTGATGACTCTGTAACTTTCATTTAGAACATAATTTTTTGGATCGGATCAGATTTGTAGTGGTTTCGTTCTTCTTGATCTTATTTAGACCTGCTGGTTCATATTTAACACTGTTTACATATACTATCTGTGATCAAAGTCCAATAATTATGACCTAACATGTTATTTCCTACTGACTTACTGATATCCAGCGTAATTGTATAATATTTCTCAAATTTCTCCCTCGCAGCCTCGACTTTACCAGAAACGTACAAAGATAGGGTATGTTTGTTTTCAAACTTGGGATTCGATTTCTCCATCCTTATCTGCAACCTTGCATTTTTCTTGATGTGCTGTACTGTATTCTTTTAGGCACTTATCAAATTCAAATACTATTTATATTATGAAGAAAAAGATCAAGTCAAATCATACGAAAAGGTAAAACCATTGAGCTACTTTATAGAAATAATTACAAAGTATTGTAAGAAAATAGCCAGCAAAAGCTTCCTATAATCCAAATCCCAGATGTGTCATGCTCTATTGAAACTTTATACTTCTTTTTTCAGGAACTAACAGAAGCAAAATCAAGCTGTGTACGTTTTCATATTCTGTAAAAGGTGTAAAACCATAAGATTTCTTTCTATATTATAATTAAATTGACCCATAATCTCTTTTCATCTAGATTCGCTTCTACAAAAATGGTATCTCAAAGGTGAGTATTCCATTTGGCGAAGATAGAAAAAGCATCACACTTCTAAGAATTCATTCAAGCTTTGTCCATTAGGCCTGTATTGTCGTGGAAGGCTTACTTAACACTTGATATCGTATTAAAGTGTATATCTCGGCTATAGGGTTATGACGGAATTGGATAGAATCAATTTTTTGTCAGTACATCTTTTCGTTGCGTTTTTGCATAGCGCAACTCCTTCCTATCCAAAATCAGCTCAAACGTGGGATTATTATGAGGCACATATCATGATAAATTATTCAATTGCCTAAATAACATGATTAGGACCTAGCAAACTGTATCTTATCGCCCAATGAATAGGCTAGATAATAATTCATGCCTACCTTTCGTCAATTGGTTGTGATAATTGTTGCTAGATGTTTATTCCTAGGGCAATGCATATGAAAATATTTACAATGGCACTTACTATCCGGCTATTTCACTTTACAAGAACTGCACAGTAAGTTTGTTTGCCTAATTATAAGTAATTCTATTATTCCCATTTGAGCAATAAATTTTTTTAAATCTTACCTATGATTTTCAAGATTTTTTAGCAAGTTAAGGCTATCACTACATAAAATTATTTCAAACATTGAGCAACATTTGAAATAGTTTGTTTCTAGATTTCTAGACTTAAGTTATAAATCTAAAACTGCATGATGATTTGCCTGCTCACAGACTCCCCTGAAAACGAAACTCTGTGAGCATATTCTGACAACATTCTATAACAGGTCATGAAATGTGTGAAAACGTTTTTCATTTGAAGCTTGTGATGCGACACCAAGATTTTCTGTCGAAAAATCACAGTCCAGAAAAGACAATCACAAGGCAATAGTTGTGACCAATTATAAAATCCTGCTTCAAACTGCAAGCAAGCTTTCGGCTGTTGTTTTAGAATACTGTATTGTTTCACCAAACGTGTTTCATTTCCAAAAAAAGTCTGTGAGCAGACTAATGACGATAAGCAAAATGAGTATAATAAACATTAAACAGTACTTTGCAGAATTACAGAAACTGTGCAATGAGAAATTTTCTAGTCAAATTTGAATTTTGAATCCACTCAATGACAAACTGATTGTGTAAATTGTGATCTGCTTTTTTGTTCTGACTTAAATACATTACCATCTTAATTTCATTGCATTCTGATTTGTTCAAGTGTTTTGAGTTTTTCCTTTTTCTTCAATCTTGAATCTTTAGCTTGGGCTTTTAATTGCCAGTTCTATTCAATTATTGTGTTTAAATTTCAAGCTTTTGTGTATTTTGCAGGTTTCAGTCAATTTTGGTCCAACATTCAAATACCCGCCTGAGGATATTGAATACCAACCTGTAAGTGAAATCTTGAAAACATTTTAAAGAAATCCAATGAAATTGATTTTACTTAGCTTGATGCTAATTAAATAGGCCATTTGGGAGTCATTCTGCAATTGACCATTACAACTGGTTAACTTTCGAATGTGACCTTTGGGAAAAGCTGGACTTTTTTCAGTAACACCTGGCCTACAAATGTTTCACATTTCAAATTAGAAGTATTTTACAACTAATATTCAACTTTACATAAACAAAAGATTGGGGTAATAATTTTTATAGTGAGAAAAAGGTGGGTCTTGAATTCGATACATAAAAGCAAAAATTTATATTAACAAAAACTGATTGAAATGTTGGCAGACTTCTAATTATTATTAGAAATTCTAATAAGTTGGGATTTGAATTAATAATTCTTTCTTTACATTTGCACTTTAATGTGAACCGACCTACCAAATCTGAAGAGAAGAGATTATAATTTCATAGATCTAGACTTTACTAAAAATATTTTATTTTCAGATGTCAAGTCGTGTTCCATCGTTGGCAGTTGAACAATGTCTTGCAGATGTTTTATTTTTGGCATGTATGGATGACCCAAAAGACGTTAGTTCAAATCAAAAAGTTACAAAGAAGAAAGGAGAAAAATAGTTTGTATTAAAAAAATAAATTGCTGTCTGCAGCTTGAACACTGTTAGTAGTGTTTATTACTCTCAATCATAGCATTTTTAATAATTAAAAAGCAAAATAATTCCAGTACTATGAGTACTTTGGAAACATAACCTACCAGTAAATATATTTGTACATATATAGGTAATAAGTTTGTTTTAAATTCAGTAAGAAAAGTTAGAAAAACAAACAGGATCAAAACTTTGATTTGATAATGGAAATAATTTTCCTCATTAACAAAAACTGTTCATTACACCCAAACATACTTTTCAATATTCATTATTTTAAATAAATGGTAATATAGCATCATTCATTTTTGATGAAATTATTTCTATTTTCTTATAAATCTCATAGCTAATATTCTTATTTAAGAGTATAGACTTTGTTTATTTTATTCTCTTTGTGTCAACCCATCCTGCAGGCTTGGTTACATTGTACCAATAATCAATGCACTCCGATTAACAATATCGTTGTGTGTAATACCATGAGCTATGGGATTATTGTGTCAAGTGTTTTTTATATCAACCATCAAGTTTACACCGTATTTCCCCTAATGCTTGTCTGCGTCAAAACTTTCATCTCTAGTGATCTGTTTTCTGTTTGCTTTTCTGCTGAATATTTGAACCATCTGTGTTGAGTTATATTTTTTATACCCCAGTGTTTATGTCTTCCATTACTATACTACATCTGGTTACACAACCACATAAATCTTCAAAGCTAACCCAAACAGTGAGTTATGCTTGCATCGGCCAAAACTGATTATTCATCCATTTTTAATAAAAATGCTATACTTTCATAAATCTTGATAGTCCGTAATATCCGACAACAAATAAACCTACTAAAACCAAAATTAAGTAACACATGGCTTTTCGATTTGATTTTCCTGATGCAACCATATTAGATAATCGTTGTACGCTGCTACCTAATAGCCCTGCTGCTGAACTAAAATCATCATCCATTCCACTGACATATTTATTTTGATATTTTGCTTCAGCCTCAATGTCAACAGCAATCTTGAAATCAAAACAAGATATTCAAATTACAAATTGAAGGATGAAGTTACAAACCCCCTAAATGTAGATCAGATTTTGCTAAAGTATAGACAATCGGTATTTGTGATCAATATTTCAACTATCCGATCCAACACGTAGCTTTTATAGCTACCAATATATTTGCATAGCTTTTAAAACAACGGTGCAGTAGCAGAACTTCTCGATGTAGCAACTGTTGAAATCTAAAATCTGATATTTCGGTAATATCTGGCATTTTGCCATTCGAAATTACATCTTTACACAAAAACTTAGAATACAAAGAAAATATGAGAAAACCATTGAATTTGAAATTAGAAGCTATGGAATCCTGAATATTTGACTGATTCCTTTGAGAAATAAAGTAGGCCTGCTAAGCCTTCTGTACTCAACATAGGCATGCACTTGTCATAATTAACATAGATAATAGCTCTTGTTGAAAACTGCTACACAACAATTCAATGAAAACTTACCATTACCCTTATTTTACATACAAGCTTATTATAAGTTGCAGTATACTAAATGATATGATGAGAGAAGAGGGCAATCTTACATTTTTTAAAGTAGATATTTTGCTTGAAAGGCTTCCAACCATTCGATTGTTTTCCTCTTCCATCATTGCCTCACTCATTTTCTGGTAATTTCCACGATTGTCTGAAGCACCTGAAAACAAACCAAAATCATTCTCAAGCGTTTATTTTCCAAATATTTAGTTAAAACGTGTAAAAACTATGAAATATATTTCAATTTACCCTTCATGTCTGATCTCCACGTCGCCATTGTTGACTAACAGTTAACCAGCCTCTTCTCTTTTCAACATTACCCTCGGTTAGCACAAATAGTTGACCTGTCTGTAGACCGCAAACATCTGATAAATATTGGTACAAACAGCCTGCGCGCAGACTCTGAGCGTTTTTTTTATGAAGAGTAGTCAAGTTTTTGCAGGTAGTCTGTGTGCAGGCTACTATCAAGGTTGATTTTGTACATCAACTATCTCTCCTGATGCAGAAATACTGTATTGCGAGTCATGAAAGGTTGGAAACCCACATCTATGAAGACTTTATATCTATAGGAAAATAGAGTTTGAAGTAAAAATAGACATAGAGCAGTACTCTACAATATTTATAATTCATTTACTCACTGTTAATTTCATTGTTATTTTACAGGAATTTACATCTATGACACGTGAAATTATATTACTTCAGTGTCAAAGTACTTGGGACAGTTTCTGTCTCTCTCATGTTTACAAAGCCGAATTTAGAATTGATTATAGTTCTAGGTTGTCTCAGCAATACTTTTGACTATTAACATGTTAATAAAAGTAAAATTGTGGTCTATCAATAATTATGATTTGAATGATCTTTGCGTTTCTGTTTTGTTGATTTAATGTGTGGAGTATGATCTTTCACTGTGGCATTGTTTTGTTCTGAACCAGTACTTCGTTTCCTAAAACGAAATTTGAAAATGAATTACTTACACTAATTCATTGTTGAGCTCTATCTAATTCTAAATATTGATTGCTATGATAGGTATAGACTGCCAGCAGAATGACAGAGCTTTTTCCAATAATGACAAGAGAGCTACAGTAATGGTGCTGCTACAAATTACTGCATTCAATAATTGAATTGTAGTTAAATGAGACAAATACAGCAATGTGAGCTGTCCTAGTCCTAATAGTTGGTTGATTAATTACATAGACTTGGATAGGTAGACATGCATTTAACAACGTACAGCGAATAAAAAATAGGGAATATAAATACATCCAAACACAAAATTGACAAAAATACAATTAGTTTTTACTTACCGTTTATTTCGATTTGAATGCTTTTCTTTGTCCCGCTCTTTCTCGCTATCTGTTGCAGAATCAGAATCAGTCCCAGATCCAGAACTAGATGACGAAGATGAACTACTTGATGAACATGATGAACTTGAATCAGAGGCAACGCCAGTATGAGTTTTAAGATCAACAGACTTTGCAAGCTCTGCAATCTCAGGTCGATGTTTCTAGCAAAAACAAACACAACACTAAGGATAATATTGTATAAACTTGCTTTAGTTAGGTAGCACATACAGTAATTATAATCAGAAGTGCAATTTGAAAATATTTTTTTAAAGTAAATATTAATTCTCACATATACAAGCAATAACATCTTGATTCAGAGTACAGTTGACTTACTTTGAAAACCTTGAGCCACTTTTCTGAAAGTTTAGGTCGTCCCCTGGAAAAAATTGATTATCAAAAAAATATCATTGTTCGGCAAAATTCTAAATAATGAGATCAGGTCGAGCGATTGCAGAGGCTATTGTTTTATTAAGAAGAGTAGGCCTACAGAATTTCTAACAATAATAGGATTTCATCAAAAATTTGAAACAGCATCTATTAGCCTAGAGAGTGACTGGAACTTTGGCACACCCCACACAAAAATAGTAAGCTACTTGAAAAACGCATGATTGTAATTGCATCACACAATACTTAGTGCAATGTACGGAAATTAATATTTACTTTTTTGAAATCTTTTAATATATTCACAAACAAAGACAAGTAGCAGCAACTGTATGTACCTGCATGTTTTATGCCATACAATTGGGAAATTCGTTGGTGAACAAAAGTTCTGTGTGACAGCAATTGTGGTGTCAACATTAATAACTACATGCCACCAGCCACCAGGAACAAAAACAGTTTCACCAGGCTTTTGAAGAATTTCAAGCTATGAGAAAAATAAAATCTTCTAAACAAATTATAAAGTAGTCACATACTTGATTCGATATAAATCACTGTAGAATGCAAACATTCATTTCAAGGCTATATCATTCTGGAAAAGCAATTTATTATAGCCGATACATACCGTTAAATTTTTCTATACTTATACCGTAATACTGTTAGCCTACATAAAAGATCATTGAGCTGAGGTTACCTAAATGAGAGGGGTGTAAATAATAAATACAACTCAAGAGATAAAAGAGCAATTCCTTCTTACTGGTTGACAGTCTTTTGGCCATGAAGGTAATTTGAGCTGTGGATATTTTACATTAAACCAAGTAATAGCCTCGTCGCATTGATTGCCACCTTCAGCGCGAGTGACTTTTACTAATTCTTTAGGCGTGTTAGATGGTAGCATTACCCAACGTTTGTGTCCACTTAATAAGGCGTTCCATGCGCTTGTACCTAATGGATCGATGTGTATCCCAGTACCAGATCGAGATGGACCAAACACAAACCACCTATGTAAATAAATAATATTGCTTAAAACTGTAAATTGTTCCTGTGTGTACACTACAGTGTAACCTGCTTAAGTGCAATTTGTATAAGTGAAATTCCTGCTTACCGGCAACCTGTATCGAAGCCAAATTTATAAGTTTATGATAAATTTGTCATAGAAAATTTACACTACAGTAAGGTTGGTCACTCTGCTTTTGTCAGTTCATTTGCATTCAAGTCTAAGAAGTTGTTGCAAGTATGATATCTAGCAGTATATGGAAAGATGGAGTCCACCTATTTAACGCCTATTAAAACAAGGGGGAGAAGATGTGCCCACAAGGATACTACAACATGGGATGAGCAAGGTCTTCTTGACACAGTAAACCGCACAGTCAAAGCTGATATTGAAACAGAGATGAAAGATGTATACCTTGTGAAGCATTTTTATCATAAAAATTTTCAATCATGGAATATCTAACTCTAAGAGTTATTAGAACTTTTAACTGACCACTTTTTTACTACAAAATATCAGAATTTGTCAGAATTTAGTGACCATGCAGCAAAATTTTGGAA
Organism: Haliclystus inabai; assembly: GCA_025505365.1. Lineage (NCBI taxonomy): Eukaryota > Metazoa > Cnidaria > Staurozoa > Stauromedusae > Haliclystidae > Haliclystus > Haliclystus inabai. The sequence goes on from JANVCG010094215.1 coordinate 10,356, forward strand.
TTCACAGTGCACTGATTGGGAAGATGTTCAAACCAACAGCTAGCATTTATTTTGGTTAGAATCTAAATATAACCTGTAAGGTGGCCGTCGTCGTTCACCCGCATAACGAAATAAGTCATCAGCAAAGAAACGTGGACTTTCATAATCTTCTACCAATTTCTTTTTCTTTGCATGCTAACAGAATGAAATAATAAGTCTGGTCAATTCAAAAGAACCTCTCCAATCAAGAGCAGCTTGTCCCCATACAGATATGTATCAATGTATTGTGTTGGTCATAGTTGTATTTCATGATTTAATCAATTTAATTAGACCTACCTCACCAAACGATCCATCAAATATATATAGAGGTGAATCATCTTGTTGTGTTTCAATATATTCAACAAAATATTTCATTTTCATTTTTACAGAATATCCGTCATTATCTTCTCCAACTTTGAACTTTTGATTTCTATATTTCTTTACAAGTCTCTGGGAAATAAGGTTTAATAAATATGAATGAGTTGTAAAAGTAAATATTGAATACAGTATGCCAATAGGCAGGGTCCGAGAAAAGGTTTTCCCTTCTGGGATCCTTGATTTTTCGAAGATTTTTCTTCAGAATTTTGCTCCGCCCTCTTACGTTAACTAACTTATTAAGAGATATTCTTCTCATTTTGAACTTTAATTATGATAAGCGCAATCAATAAAGCACATAAATCGATAGAGTGGAATGTCCAACATTTCAAGACATTGAAAGCCCCAAACTATTCAGGGTTCAAAATAAGTATTTTGTTTTGATATGCGCCAAAGACATGCAATGCTCTGTAAACTGCAAACAAAATATTTGAAATTGCCTTCGTAATTAGATCTGTCTTCTAGAAGTAATATAGAAAGTCACCTATCTTACAACCACCTAAATAAATGATTTCATAAATTTGCAAACTTATGACAAATACATTTTTTAATCCAAATGACAAATAAAAATAAAAATGAAAACAAATTCGGTAAACATACATTCTTTGAAATGAAACTTCTTGGATTGGATGCTAAACTGGGGGTGCGCAATCGAAAAAAAGTTTTAGAAAAAGAACATCATAGATTAAGTTGATGTTGAAGTGGATAGACATGGATTATTTTGGCAGTTGGTGGTATGGCTATTCTAGGAAAGTGGTAGCCTATAGTTAAAAACCGGCTATAGAGTTACAATTTAAAAAGCATATGTTAAATCTGACTGACTTTTAATACTCTGTCTCCAAGAAAGGTTTGAATTTCCGAAGAGTTTGTTCTTGTTGGTAACAGCTTGGTTTATTATTTGCGTGTATTCCGCATATACATAAACATTTCAATATAATTTAGCAAGTTCTCTCAAGTACGATGGTAGGCCTGTCGCCACAAGAGCAGATTTTTGTTTTGGGATGTTTTAGGATTTTCCCATAAAAATTAGCAGCCTGTTTCAATGCTTTTTAACATAGTATTTCAGAGCAACAAGCTTTTATTCAGCAATTCTGAGGATGGATAGCGTGTGTAAAAGTTAAGTTCCATGTTGTTTTGAGAATTTTGTATATTATTGTGTGTATCGCATACATTTAAACCTGTTAAAAAAAGTCATCCTATGTAGCAGTTCTCTGTTTAATATGGTCACTTTACATTGTTATAAGTGTTGATGTTTATGAAAATAAGAACCAGGAACCTGTATGTAAGGTTGCCTCTCTAACAGTGACCAACATTCCCTAGTCTCATATCTGGCCTTCATGAACAGGTTATAATATACATTACCTCAACAGTCCATTTTTTATTAGCAAGCCAATGATCCTGAGTGTGTGTTAAAACAACAGGTACTCTTGGTTTTTCATATTTCTCCATAAATTCCAGGTGGGATATAGCACGGCAATCAACCCTTTCAACATTATCTTGAAACTTAGAACTCACATCAAACTTTTTAGCATAACCAAGTTTAGTCCAACCATCATCACCTTTAAGTTCTGTGAATTATACAACAGAGAATGATATTAACCAAAGCTTGGACAGTACATCCCGATGCAATGGTCACCTTTCTAGCAGCCACCTGTTAGTCAAGGCCGTTTATCGTCTAACTAAGCCTAAGCAATCTCAACCGAGGTGACTTTATAACATGTTGACAAGCATAAGTTTTCTATTGCACAAAATCTAGTCACTTGAAAGCCGAATAAAACTAATAAATTTATCACACCTTTTTATCCTAAAAAATATTTAGTATGATACTCATGGAAATCATAAGTTTTTGGATTCTTCATTCTGCGTACCTCAAGTGTAATTATGTGAGGTAGAGAACTGGTCAAGAAAAAGCTCATTTTTACTGCTAACTCTGTTAATTGAAAAGACACAATATCCGTGTAGATTTGAGAACGGTGGGGTAAATGACCAGACATATTTTAAGCCCTTAAGACAAATTCTTCATAGCCTAGCCAGTTTGTTGACCTACTTCTAGTCCGGACTGATATTGAAATCTGTTAACCAGCTAGGTTAACTTGACTGTAAGAAATATCTTATTCGAAAAACTCCCTTTAGTTACATGTAGTTTGAACTTGTTTTTATTTTATCTTATTTTTACATTTTGTTACTGTTTTTCAACTTGTTCGCACAATTTGTAAATCGCAAAATCTCGTCATTGAAGCAAAACTGTGAAATTCAAGAGCTTCAATGCTAAACAACTTTGATCTAAAAAGGCTGTTTGCAGGCATACTTACAGATTACGATCTCATTCCAATGTGGAATTGAAACATCAGTAAGCTTATTGAGAAGTTTCAACTCTCAAGTTTATTTTGGTTATTTGGTAATATTTGATGGACGTTCGAATCGTCCGTGCTACAAGGTTTAGCTTACCTGGTCTAGCCGCTTGTTTCGCTTCTCTAATGGCATGTCGTGATCTACGATCCATCAATAAAGCGCTTTTGAGTTATTGATAAATTAGCTCGTTACAAAGATGTATGTAATTGTAAAATTGATTCTCAGATAAGAAATAGCTTAGCTCTTTCCCTCGTGGTTTTCAAATAAAAATCACAAAGCGCTAAAAGTTGTTCGACATCGCTATACCGAATGGGCATGGGGACCAGTGAGATTCTGATGCCGAATTCCGAACTCAGATTCAGAGTTCCTAAAGTCGTTTTAGTGTTTCAACAAGCCCTCCAACAAATGCTTCAACTCCTAGATATCTTTGAAAAGGGGACAGAATGAAGAGGAAATTCATTTAATTCAAGTGCTTGAGAGACCCTATACACTTACTGAGTGCAGCTCTATTTTTCAAGCTTTTTGAGAGCCGAAGGAGTTTAGAATAACAGATCACCAGGCTGGCACACCGTATTTTCAGTGATATCAAAGGTCAAAGTATAGTTTTTATTTTAACTTTGTCACTGTACTTCATGGATAAATAAACAATAGAAAATATATGCATTCCAGAGTCTTCCTCTCAGTATCTATATAGCTGTTTAGTGTTTCAAAGCAAAATATTAAATCTGCATATAATCGTCTTTTTTCTAAAATGTGTTCTTGGTAAGACAGCTGTGATCCAAGATCATTGGTGCAGCAAGCGTTTTAAAGTGGCGTTGAACTGCTTATAAGCAGTCAATACCTTTGATGTACGTCGTTGGTGGACCAAATTTGAGTTCCGTATTTAAGTGCAATATATATAGGACGCACAAATGTCACAAACATCTGTTTTAAGAATGAGGATATAATAATACAAATGTATCTATAATTTCATCAATGTATTGATGATGCTCGATGCCGGTAAACTTTGGAGGGCATACGAAACCTTTTCCATCAATCAGCAGGGGGTAAGAAAATTATCCGAGAAAATCATGCAATCATATTTGCAATAGGGTAGGGAATTTATCAAGGAAATTTACTTACATAAAGCATTCTTGTAGATATACGGGAAGCCAGCTATTTCGAAAATATGATATGGCTATAATTTGGTTTGAAATGTTCTCTAAAGACTCTTTTTCAGCTATTTTTCACAATATTTTTTCACTCCTGCTTGAGAGCTTGGCGTTGGAATCAAAACGAGAAAACACAAACAGTTCTGCACATAGCTTCAAATTATCACTTGGACTTACTATGAATATACTCATATCTACTGCTACGCTCGTTTTCTGTTCATTGTTATATAATGCACAACCATGTTCAATCAGATTAGTTAGCTACAAACCCTTAGTATTGATGATTCTACCTTTTTTTTAATCATGTCTAGTTTTGTACTTTATTTTCTTGACATGGAATATTATTGTCATCCCCGACTTATTATCACCCTGAAGAGGCACATTTGGTAAAAGTATATTGCTAGGGGTATATTGACTTAATTGTAGGAAGCGAACAAAAACGCGAATTAGTTTCAATGCCGTGAGACAGTTTTTGCTGTAGGGTTGCAGAATTTTGAAATTAAATTCAAATAGGGTATGAAATTATCTGGAAGAAATTCGCAATTTCCTACACTTGAAATCATTATCGGTGCATTTTAAGTACTCGTAGTGGAATACCCAATATATTTAATTACTTGGGTGGCCATAGTTATAATATTAATAGGCTAGCTACATTTTATACCAAGAAACATGGTTGAGCTGAACAGCAACAAATACTCTGTAGAAAATACAAAATGTCTCTTATTGCTTTACATTTAATATGTCTACTATTAAACGACTGTCAATTTAAGAGCCGAGAAAACGACATCAATAAGTCCCTTCCAAATCAACCGAAATTGTAGGTTTCAAATTGTCGATTTATTGATCTTGAAATAGCGTTAGGAATAATTCATTTACAGATATAGGTACAACCCATTTATTAATGGCTAACAGCGTTTTGCGAAACGAAACGAAACGAAACGAAACGAAATAAGATTTTCAAATACCTTCATTCTATCATTAACAATTCAAAAAAGTCATAAAAATG
>JANVCG010094326.1:0-32997 GCA_025505365.1 Haliclystus inabai
TAGCCCATAAAATTCTGCATTAGAATGTGTAATAAACTCAATTTCGAAAATTTGTCACGATTGTTGATTCTGACACGGAGGGTCACATTTATCGAGAAACCCCAAATCTCAAAAACTGTTCTCAAAGGCTCATTTTCATAATAATTGCCACATAGATGACATGTAAACAATCAAGACAAGTAACATGGTTATAGTGATGGAAATACAAATGATAATAACATAATAAACATATCATATGACATTTAGTATTAGCTCACGCAGCTATGTAGCCTCATTGTCATGTGACCTTTAGAGTGGTCTTGAGTTTTCAAGTGTTATGTTAAATAGGTGTGTTTCTCGTGTGACTGGGTTTGATACCAGTCGATATTATAATCTCTCTTGCATTTCACAAACTGTGTGATTGTTGTTTACCAACCTAAATAAATAGCACTTTGCAACAGGTTATGGGCCCAGTTAAACCTGGAGCTGCGCTACGAGAACGAGACTGGCCCGTAGGTTGAAATACCTGGCGATGATGAGTTTGGTTTGAGGAGGAGTGTTGAAGTGTTGCCAACACAGCAAACAAACTCTAGGGATCAGCCAAAAATGAAAGGCGAGAGTGTCACCATGTTTATCGGTAGACGGCTGTTGTAACAAGCTCGACTCGTATGTATGTGGGAGATTGTTGTGCTCAGAAGGCATGGCGCCTGTATGGTCTAGCAGTTAAGACACTTGCCCGGAATGCAGGAGATGCGGGTGTGACTCCCGCTCTAGTCGTTCATGTTTTTCGATGAGTACAACAATCCCAGTTTCAAACATATAGTACATGTGAACTTCACGTAAAACAAAACTAACTCAAAATCATTGAGATTTCCTCTACAATTTTGAGTTAGAGAACAGTAATATTGTGCTGCTACATATCAGAGTCTGATAGTATAACTCTTGCAAACAAACCTCCGGATCAGCATTTTCACTAGCAGCTGGTGTGGTGGCCTGTGAATAAGACAAGACATTGATAAAAATTGATCTAGTATTACCATTGTTCCGTCCAAACTTCAGACACGTGAAGTTCTAGCAGATTGCAAGTTGCTTTGACTGAAAAACAATTCTATGTTGTGCAAATCAGACCATTGATATCAAATAGGAAGCTGTTTCCCAAGAAATATAATATGAACCTAGAAACATAAAGCTTTATGTTTGCGTGCTTAATAGGTTTTTTGGTGATTAATTTTAAAGCAAACAAAAATAACAATACATGCACTGATCGCTCCAAAGACCTTGAATTCAAGTGTATATATTGTAAACCATGCCGAATTCATAATTGATCAATAGCACAACATAATCAAATGTAAAATATTTATAAACATGTCAAATTAATCACATGAAATGAATAAAAACAATATCGATTGCAATATGTCTTGAAGTTCATGACAAAATCATTTGAAAATAATGTACAAACAAATGAGAAAATAAATTTGTGATACGGTATCAAGGGAGCCATAATAAATGACTTCTTGGAATGCTTTAATCCAGATTCTCAATTTGTTTAAGAACTCTTCTATTTCATCTACAGTGTGAATGACACATTCCAAAGAGATTTGGAAGCGAGACTAGCCTCTTTTTGCTTTTAAAGTTGGCTAATTACTTAAGTAAGATGAAAGCTAAGTTAATTGAGGTGTAAAGTCACAAGGGTGGAATAAATTTATTAAAAAATTCAAGATTCTTTACTCATTTATTGTTTAAATACAAAACAATTTGATCTGTAAAATTTTTTGAAATCGGCAAATATTTCAAGAGTTTTTATGTCCAAACTATACATTGTGAATGAGAAGATAAACATGTTTCGAGAATCGGGAGAAAATAAGTTTACTTACAGTGTTTGCATAAAGTGAACTGCTCACTGATTCCATTGGAGGTGCAGATGAAGCACCTTGATTTGCTGAACCGGGGGACAAACTACGAGAAGACTGAGAACCCTGTAAACAACATAAAGTGAGGCTGATTGTTATTGGATTTTAATAAACATTGGCACACTACTATTTGAAAATGTCATGAATTTGAAAAAGCTATCAGTTTGATGCAGGTAAGAAATTCAAAGGAAGTTACTGTAGCTAGAAATCACGTGAAGTGGGAACCAAGAAAATTGAATTGAAGCAAATTGAAGTTGTTTATGCGTTTGAGAAACACTATTTAGTGGAACCATGCAAAAAATCAACATTGGTATATAATGGAACCAAGGAGTTACAGAAGGTTGAGTCATTGCCGTTAACTAGTGTCATGTAACTATTGTAGATCATATAAATAGTGCTAAGATATTCAATTAAGATTAGATAGAAGGTGAAAGGGGGAGGAACCGGTGCTAATGAACATGTCAGGAGTCAAACACATGCAACAAGATCCAGTGAGTATCAATCTTAATTCATACCTGCGTCATGCAAGCGCTTTCGCAAAGTTTGAATAGCTGTCAACATCTATTTGGTATTTTAGCTTTCACTAAATCGTGTAAATTGGGTTTATTCTGTTTATTGAATATTCCGTTATTTTTATTCACTATTGATTGGTGAATTTTAGTAGCATTAGTTTGCACTGTGGGTTAAGCGTTTCCAGTTGTTTTTCGTTTTTCCCCGCTCTAGTGATCCATCCACTGAGCATCAAAAGCCAAGCATTCAATACACGCAATTGATTTAATAATAATAAAAACATTAATCAGCAATGCATTTCATTCTCACCATAATAGGAGAAAATGCTTTAAAATGGATTTATAATTTATCGCAATGTTCTAGACAAACCATGTATGAGAAATTGCGTGCGTAATCAGATATTTTTCCAGTCAGGGAAACACAAGCCCCAATTATTCAAGTTTTCAAAGCTTTACAATTTAAAGTTTATACGTATGAAATTTATTTGGTCTGTACCAAGTGAAATCAAAGTAAGCAAAATAATGTCAAAAAGCTTTGCTGATGTAGCTTTCTATCGAAGGTTGTCATACACAAATTTTTGCAAAATTTTCAAACAGTCAGTATTTTAAGACTTGAATGTTGGCACTGAAGCCTGGAACAAGGAAATAGCCTTCTGGACTAAAAAATGTACATATTACAGTGTTATCTTTCATACCTTCTTTTCTACTTCAGCAGCACTTAAAGATAATGCCATTGCTAGTTGTAATTCTTCTTCTTCCTGTGCCTTTGCCTCATCAACATCAGTCACTTTAGGCTATAAAAACACACAATAGAATAATTGCTCAATACCTAGGGATTCGATCCATGGCCAAAAAGGTAATCCATTAATCAAAAATCGATGTTCGATTCTATTCAATTATCAAAGGCTTATATTGATCTTTTATTAGGCCTACTATTGTTTTCATCTAAATACTAAAAACTAATCATAAAAAACAGTACTTTGTGTAATTACAGTTGTTAAAGCGTATTAAATAATGTTTTTTTTCCAAATAATAGGCATTACTCTGAGGATTCCACCAGCAAACAATGTCAAGTAGAGTTTTATTGAAGTCCATTGCGAACACTCATCAGATCCAATTACCATGGCAACACAACCGACAACAAGGCTTAAAATTGAAAAGAGGGCGAGTCTAGATTCTAAAAATTTGTATCTCCTCGAGCATGGAATAAAAGCTTTTCTAAACCAAGTCAGTCAAAAATCAGTGATAATATACTTATCAGACTACAGGAAATTCATCAGAAAACAAGAACATCAACAGCCACTAAATTTTCTATCACGCTGCCAAAAAGTAATCAGTTAGCTGGTGAATTGGTAGCCTGCTCGTAGACTCTTCTGAAAATGAAACTCTGTGAAAAGCTTGTTCTGGTAGTTTAAAAGATGATCTGATAATTCGTCACAGCTATTGACTTTCAATTGTCTTTCCTGGCCTGCAATTTGTCACCAGAAAAATGTTTTGATGTCGAATCACAAGCTGGGAAAGGCAATTTGAATTTGCCAAAACAAGCTTTTCATCGCCTTTTAAAAGCAGACTCTACTGTCTCACTGAGTTTCAACTTCAGGAGAGTCTGCGAGCAGGCTAGCGAATTGGTTAGCTGGAACAAAAGTCAACTCTTTATTGCATTCATCCAAATATGCACTTCAAATCCAGTATGCAGAAATGTAGAAATTTCATTTACAGCAATTGCATTTAAGATTTTCTCACATTGAGAGCTATTACATTTGTACACAGGGTTCTTGAACTGAAACCCAAAAACTTCTACTCCGCCTTATCTTCATCTCAACAACCACTCTGAGTACCAACTTTGTAATGACACATGGAATGGTTCTAAGGAAGTTCTATTAGCAAGAGCTATCACTATGTGATAGACACACACAGCGATTTTTGCAACAAACCTTGACTTGTTCTTCTTTTGAAAGAGGGGAATTCAAATATTCTGAGGGCAGATCACTGTCATCTGCCTTCTTTGCTCCTTTAGGTGAAGATGAATCTGAACTAGATATGAAAAATATGTGATTAATTAGAAAGGGTGATGCTACTTTTGAAGTTTGAGCACTGCACCTAACTATTGAATTTTGTTCATGCAGTGAATCAGGCAACAAGTCAAATTCACCATGCTCTAAATACAGCTTCTATTCATCCTGGCACACAAATTAAAATGACAGTTACAAAAATTATATTCATTATGTTTTGCAAGAGATATAAAAATTGTGGGTAATAATTCATTGTACTGGATAATTTTCTGAACTACAAGTAATGCTAAAAGTAGGGTCAGAATTAGATAAGGTATGCTGATATTTGAAATATGAATACAGAATCATCAGAACAAACACGCGAACGAACAAACGAACGAACATCTTGAGCAAGTACTCCAAGAAAACCCTTGAAATAGTTAAGACTATAGCTTGAACTGTTTTGCTATTTCGAGTAGATGATTTAGTAATGGAATCACACAATCACTGGTAACACATTGAATACAAGTTACAATAAGAAATAAAAGCAAGCCTAAAACATGGATGTTTTTTTTTTCAAGTAAATAGATACAGATCATGTTCTTATTTTGTGGAAAAAACGAATGTAAAGTAGCTACTTCTAGAAGTTACTGTCAAATCTTTTTTCTTATTCACAATCTAATAAGTAATTCTGAATGGTAATCCAAATAATACAATACCGAATACCAATGATTGTCAAATGAAAGATAACACATAAATAAGCATGTATTAAATGTAATCGAATGTTAACAAACGTAAAAAATAATCATAGTTGATAAACATAAACCTGACGTGGGCCAAAAGCATTTACAATCAACAAACTAAACATCTTCTGATCAATCAACACTAATACATGTTATTTTACTATGTTGTGCATAATTGCTATTACTTGATCTCTATTAACATGTCTGAAGATTACCTGGCTGGATTGATTTGATCATAGCAGGGATCGCATACCCTAACTTCACGCTCAATACCAAATTTTGGTATGATAGATGACTTTGATGAACACCTTGCACAAAACACTTGACCACAGCACCGGCAATGATGCTATGTTATAAAATAAATTACGGAAGGAATCAGAGATAATTATATGTAACAAAAACCTGCCATCTGGAAGTAATACAGAATATACTTGGTCAAGGTCTAATCTTATCTCATTTTCAACAGGATGTAATCGAGGAGATATTTATAAGCAGGTGAATTCAGAACATAATTTAGCGTTCCAAACACTACTGACAATTCTAGACAGCTGGCTGCCCTATAGAGTGACCTTTGAAAACAGGTTTCACTATCTGCTAAATATGATTGCTCAATAGGATTAAAGAGTCTAAAATGACCAGCAGCTTTGTTGCAAAAATGTTTGAAATCTGGGGCCAGATTTCAAACTCGATTTCATGAAGTGAAGTCGAATCCATTGTCTCTCCGACTGCTAACAATGCCATTTCCGGAATAGAGCGTCATCACGTCAGCCATGTTCACAACAAAAACAATACGAAGGCTGCTGGTCATTTTAGACTCTTTAATCATCAACAGTTTGAATCAATTGAAATAGACTTGCATAAGATCCATGTTCACAGCACTCGAGTTAGTGCTTACCCTATCCAAGAGAGCATGATCTATTTTACCCATAATATATGATATATTGATACTGTTGAAGACTATACAGAGATAGCCTGTCTATTTAGCTCTACTGTATATAGAGATTATCAAAGTAGCTGATGACTTTATAATTATATTTTTTTGGGGTCCCACAACGCAAAGCAGGGATGCACTGAAAGCTGGATTATACATTCATAATATGCATTTAATATCGCAAAATCAAAACATGAGCATTGTTTATTTAAAAGGATACCTAACTTGAGCAGCATTGAAAGAACATTTTAATAACATAATTTCAATAATGTTTACTAGTTTTGATCAATTTTTTATTGTTTTTCACAAAAGATGAGTTCAAAAGCATTGCCCTCAGACACAGTGTTTTCAGCTTCCTATTGTCACTTTGGGTTTTAAGTGTTATGGCTATGGTCAAAACATGTTTCAAATACTCTTCAACTAACCTGACGAGTGAAAGTTGAAAATTTCACCCTGCACACATGACAAACATCACCTTCTGCCCATTCTGGTGCCTGTTACAGATACATTAAGTTACATCAGTAGCAAGTTACAATTTAACATGTTTTGCACATTCAACATAGTGCTTTATCTAGATACCAAAACTAGAAACAAGATTACTAGTTCATTTCCAAACATTATAATCAAGTACCTAGTGACAGCATGATTTCATGATTATCATATGCACAAAACCGCATTGGAGAGCTAGCGTACAAATGCAGTTTTGCCTGCCTACAAATAAGTGTCTGTTTGGCTGGATTGCAAAGAAATTTCTTACTTTGTGAAACGCAACATTTTACTAATGAAGTAATACAGTGGTCTAGAAATTTTTCAGACTGTTAAAATAAAATAAAATTGCAAACTTTCGGTTCAGTAAACATTCTTAAATTCATGTTGATCAACAAGATCTTTCAGGAATTGTAGTGAAAACAAGTTTACTAAACATCAAGTGTGTTTTAACTGAATTGTCCAAACTGCACGTCTGAATCAAAAAATTCCTTAAACTTGTGTCTAGAAACATAAAATAGCTCAGGACTTAGGACATAAAACCAGTAACTGTTTGTTTTATTTGAAAACATTACAGTAATAAGGAGTTGCTAAGTGCTGATGCACTTGATGAAATGCATGAAAATTGCTAAATCTGTGGGATTTGAAGCTGTAGTGAAAATACTGATGTCAAGAACATCAACTTGAGAATCATTGGTACGTTCTTCACATAAATTGAGCTTGACTTCCACATTTAATCAGTACTACTCACACTATCAGCACTAAACATTGCGTCTGCTTCTTTAGATTCTGGGAACGTATGACCTAGTTAAAATACAAGGAGTGAGTCTCAATCAGCAAAACTGTCGGTGAATCAGGTTGATTGCACATTTCCTTGGAGGCTCTAGGAAAGACCTAATTTCATGACTATAACTTTGTCACTTGTTGAGAACCAGAGTTATCAAGGGTAGTTGAACAAATTAAGTAACTTTAGACTTAGGGATATGCCTTTCTCGAATTCGTACTTGTTAGCATATTGAAAATAGCCAATTGGTAAAGTAAATTTTGAAAAGGAAACAGGACTGCTATAATTGAAGGAGTATTAAGCAATTTGTGGAGGAGTATGTTAAGCAATAGGCAAATAGAAGATTTGCTGATAATTATCTCAAATTATCAGTTGACTGATCTTTTGAATTTATCAAATAAAAACACAAGCTCAAGGTAATGCAACAGTAGTGACCAGTGGCTACAATTCAAGGACCAGTTCAAGAGAATGCTTGCTAACAAAATCGTCAAATCTTGAAGAGTCAGCATTATAAAAAATGTTAAAATGAGATATGAGAATGACAACCATGTATTATCATGCAATTGTTAAAAGTTGAATACATCAATTTTCTGGAAGCATTCTGCTCGTAAGAGACCAGACACATTAAAATTTGCAAATCCCAAGCAGTATGAAAACTAATGCAAATGATCAAGCTACAAAACAGATGTGATGATGACAAACAGAAAAATTAAAAGGGATGTCACAAAGCTACTCAGACCCTATAAAATCACAAATCTAGTAATTTAATAAACTTTAGACAATTGAGACAGTAAAGATACCTTCAATTTTCAAGAGATTGTAAGTATCTTGGAAGATTTTGTAGGCCGGTTTGTTGCGAAACGCAAAGTTCCATGTTTGAATCATACTTAAAACTTGATTTTTAATTTGATCATTGCCATTCTGCAGTACAAAACAAAATATTGTTAAGCTCATAATCAACAGCGTAAACTAAATGAAGTAGGAAAGCAATACTAATGTAGGCTACATAGCATCACTATAGCATCAAAAAGGCAATCTACAAAACTTTACATTATGAAAGGCAAAAATCTGTGAGTAGTTTATGAATGTTGTCCTTGAAGTAGAGAACAATCTACTAAGAATCATACTTTTGATTTTCAACTTGGTAGCCTGACTACTAACTCTCTATGGAATGAAATTTTGTGAAATAGAAGGGCCTGTCAGGTGCTTAGAGAAAGCTTTTTTAGGCAGTTACAAAAGGCTGTGATAATAGTAAAAAATATTGTCTTCCATTTGCGCTTCTAGAAAACCTTAAAATCAAATCAAACCCTTACAGAGACAATAATTTCGACCTATTTGCCACAGTTTAGAAGATCGAAATGTTTTATCATTTATTTTAGAAAGTCTTCGAGGATTGCTCAGCTTCCTTGTGTATTTTAGTCATTAAACCTGAAAATCACTTCAGCAGGTGAGTTGAGATATACAACAGATATTTAAAGTATACACAATAGGGAGATCACAGATTTCCATATTCACTTTGATATTTCATATTATCGAAAAATGAGCACTCATTGAAACAATTTTAATGAAGAATGATTTGAGATGTACAATAAATATTTGAAGCATGTACAACAGCAGGACCATAAAAAATCATAGCATCATACCTTTATGAGATCTCTCAATTCTCCCATGAAATCTTTGGAAGCAGTCTCATCATGGAATATTGTACCACAATTCTTCATACAAGCCTCAAGCACCTGTTATAATGATACCCCAATGTTTACATGGCCATAAGTGAAGTAATATTTAAACTACAAAAGATCTGGTGGGATATCATCTATCATTCACACATCATCAAGCAAAATACAAGGCAGCAATATGGATGAGAAGACATAATTTAAGCCATATTGAGCTAAAGAAAACAAAAAGTATAGCTGGACTGCTGGAGTACAATTTTAGGCTACTTTTCTTTGCAAGGTAATGAAAAACCAGAAAATCAACTGTTTGGGGAAACACCTTCATCCATGGGCAAGAAGCTAGAGTCCTAGAGATGGAATTGATTTTAAATTTGAATGGTTAAATTCCACAGAAATCAGCTGGAATTTTTTATTTGATACTAAAACAATCCCTGTACTATGTTGTATCAATTCCCTTGTAAATGTTTTTTTTATTAATTGAGCCAAGATGTCAGCATTGAATATCATTTGTGATTCATATTACATTACCGGCATTGTAATTTTCTGTTAGAAACAGACATTCAAATATGTTCAACTTCTAATCTACCTTTTGCTTACAACTTTCTATAACAGTTTCCAAATTCATTATTTTACTTTTGGAGTTTGAAACAACATATTATGTAGTATTGGATGCTCATTTGTTAAATAAGATTGTTGATTTTCATCACTCAGGAAATTATAGAAAACCAAACAGCTTTAAAAGCGACACAAGAATGCTAACTTGGGAGTTTTGGGAGTCACAAAATGAGCACGAAGCAAACACCATTTGATACATTGAATTTTACTATATCATTTCCTAAATATTTGCTGTTATCTAAATATTGAGATAGATTCAACACTAATTGGCAAAATACAAAATTTTGGCCCTCAAAATTGGATAAGATAAAAATTGTACAATAACAGAGGTAAAATATTATTATGAATGAGTACAAATGAGTCCTTACACAACTCCCTGCAAAAATATCTTACTCATTAACTACTTATGCTTGAAAGTCAAACAAAAGTGTAGGAAACGTAGCGTTAATAGAAGTGATCAGTTGAATATTGAAATACTTTATGCTACACTACATATCACACAATAGCAAGGATAAACATTTTTAGCTCAAATACTATAAATGAAATCCTTTATGATAACTTAACCATGTGAGACTTAAAGTAGAATAAATTTTTTTTTTCAACTTATTATTTACCTAATTTGACTCATCTTATTTGCTATTTAGAACTTAACTACATAGACAGTGGCATAGAGCGCGATTTTGAATACAAAGGCTTATCAAAAAGCAAGCAACAATATTATTTCAATCATTCACAAGTTACAGAACATACACTATATTAAATATGGCGAAGTAATTGTACTTACGCTAAGTGCAAATTGGCAAACATGCGGATTTCTATCCATCATCTTCTTCTTCATTGCTGCCAAAGCATATTTAGCACTACATAATATAAAAAGATCTAGTTGAATTATGGATATTGTGGATTACAACATCGTGGGTGAATTACAATTTGGAGATCTAAGGCAGAGGTGGACGGATCCTCAATTTTGAAGATCCAGATCCAAACCGGATCCAAACAAGATGGGTGCAAATCCTGGTCCAGATTCAAAACTACAGGATTCAAATTGGATCAAAAACAAATCAAGCCCTGACGCATAACTTCAAAAGCAAATAATTCAGAAATTATTGCAAAGCTGAAGCTCAACATTTTTCATGGGCTTCATTTTTATCCATGAGAAGTGTTTGTCTGATTAAAAAGGTTCCAGTTTTCTATGATTAGTAGCATTCATATTGCACTATGGAATTATTTTGGATCCTGTTTAAGATCCAGAACAACATATCAAAGGTCCAGATCCTAATCTGGGTCCAGCTAGTAAGTGAAGATCCTGCGGGATCTTGAGTTCCGGTTCCAAGTCTAGCCCACCTCTGATCTATGTTAGCTTATACTGATAAAAAGTGCAGCAATTGTAACATTTGGTAAATTGTTTCCACTAGTAAAATATAATGATTAGATTTTACATCTTCATAATTCTGTAGTCGAATATGAATTCAATTTTACTCATGATTCAACTCGTGAGTAAACACTATGAAAATTTTTAAATTTAAATGAATGATTGGACTGGATAAATTTTTGCTTTTAAATAAGACAGTACTTTGTCATTACAACTGTGTGATCAACTAGTACCCGAGCATTGAAAAGCTGCATATCAAGCGATATTTCTATTAACTCTCTGTTAATTTCAAAACATGTTACAGTAGGCTATGTTGTTTGAGTTTTTAAAATGTTTAGACATCAAGGTAAAATTGAAAAGGGAAAATCATTCACAACTCGGTTTTATGAATCTGTATAATTTTGAATTTTATAATTCAAGTCAAAAACATCAATAGCTTTAGCATCAACGGCAAAAGATTGCAGCATTAAAACAGGTTATTGGAAGCTTTAGTAGATTAGAAATCCAGATATTTTGAATGGAGAATTACTGTAGGGAGCATTAAAGTGAAAACCTCAACAATGATCGATGAAGAACTTTTGACAGGAGTAAGCTAGTCGTTCTGGTAGAATTACAAATATTTCATGCTGACATAATTGTTATATCCTTCTGTCACTTGCAGCTACTGTATAATTATTATGGAGGAATGTTTATATCAGTCATGACAAAAAGACATTACAAAGATATTTACTACATCGCAAATTATTCAAATTAATCCATTAATAATTTTTATACAGTTTTGAGTTATTCTGTTAAGTATTTTTGTTTCTTTCAAATTGCAAAACATTCAAGATTTTTTTGACACATTTCCGCAAAGACAATCTTGACAAAACACATGAGTCTACCTAGAGTAAGTGCTTATGAATGGCAACTTAAGTAGACCAATGGCCAACTATGCATCAATAGATTCTTTATCTTTAAAAATTTATTTATCCAAGTTTTGATTATGATTCATAATAAAAGTAAACAATTACATTAGGCTACCCCATAAGATTAATTTGAACTTCAATGGAAATTAAGTCAAACTGATAGGATTTGATTGCGCTACACATTTCAAAATGTCAATTAAGCTTTTCGATTTGGATGATTGAAACTGTCCACAGTGCCAGAACTACCCTACAGCTTAGCAAGGACTACAATTAAAAATTCTATTAGCATGAAACAGCTATTTAACCCAAAATGTTTCTTCATTAACAAAATGTTGGTTGTATTGAAAATACAGCACATAAAGTTGAAATCAGAAAACTTCCAAAAATTCCCACAATCTAGCCTGCTTCCACACTTGCTGTTTGTTTTCGTGATCGTAGTGGGTGCATTGTGAATACTTACGGCACATCTTTTTGTCTGATTGTATCGCAAATTTCTAATATGGCTGCCCAATTCGGTTCTAGATTTACTTGACTTGTTGCTGATTCTAGAAAAAAATTGAGAACATGCAAATTCGATAGGATACAAAAACTGGATATGCAAAGTATAGGTGAGTGGTAATTAATTCTTGAAACATGAAAAACACATTTGAATCACCAAGTTATTGCCAATTTAGTTTTACTGTCATAGCATAATATAGCAGTCAGTAAGTTCCAATGTTTGCGATTACATGCTTTGCGGCTGCCAATATGTAAACACCAATTCCTTTGTATTCGTAAACTTGTTCTAGAGTTTATGGGAAGTAAATTCTCTTGTATGTAAATCACTGTCACATCGTTGTATAGCTTCAAATGCCTAAAGAGTTTAATGTGATTGACGTAATTAGTGAAGTAGAAAGATAGTATAACTGATTCGGATTGGTTCTGATTGGTTGCAAATATGATTAGTAAGTTTTGTTTTGTTGTAGTTAGTTAGTATGTATACAGCTTGTTAATCTTGTTACATGTGTTACACACAGAAAAAATATTAATCTTGTTACATGTGACCTTCCATATTGTTAGAATCGAAAACCTTTTCAGTTTATATTATGACCAAGTCAAACAAAACATGATCTTTCTCATGGTGATGTTTATATTTGATTTCAAACTATATTCTGTGCAGAATTTTCAATTTGAAGACGCTACCAAGGCTGTTTACAAAAGTGAAATGTAGGCTACAACAGCAACTGTTGAGAAAGTTACTCAACTGCACAGAAACAAGTCAAACAAGGGAGGCAAAATCATGAAACTTTGAGTTTTCATTGCAAAGAAAACTAGAAAGACTTTTGAGTAAGAAAAACAGTAAGACAAGTTATAAAATCCATATGTTTAACACTTATTTAACACTCCTAAAGTAAAGAAATTTGAGTAATAGTAGGCCTATTGTTTAACAGATGGATCACAATGTTTTATCAATCACTTGCTGCGTAAAAAGGACAAAGACCAATACTTGAAACAAGGTTACTCTATATCGAATTTTATGACTTATTTACTTTATATAATATTGAATAGTAGATCAAAAAATGATTATTCCATATCCACCCTATTATTGAATTGTTGCTCAATGGCAACCAAGAGCATTTATATGTGAAAGAAAGATAGGCAAAGTCAAAAATGAAATATAGATACGCATAGTCAAGCAAAATTATGTTATATTTTTTACTCACCTTTCTGTTATATAGTTTATACCATAATTATTTCATAAGAGTTTATCAAGGCATCATTCATTTTTATTGATTTTTTCTAGAGATTCATGTGTGTGTTTTTTTTTAGAATGAATAACAAGTTTTTTCAGGCACATAATAACACCAATAGGCCTTCTTTATAAAGAATGATCCATTAACCATTGATAAATGCTATTTAAAAGCTAATTAATTATCGATTGTAGGCTAATAATCATAGTGTCGCCATCCCAGCGATGACTTAAGTAGGACCCATGATGTCATTAGAATCATACAAACATAATCAAAAGAAAAAAACTGTTTTTATCAGCAGTTTCAGATGTCATGTCAAATATCATGCTGTGCAGCAGGGTTTAGATTCACACTTTGATTTATAAACAACAATATTCAGTCAGAATAAGTGATTAATTATTTGAATATTATGTGAATACTGACTGTCGCTAAAAACAGTATCGCAAAAGTGACAACCCAAATCTATGGTTGCAAATTAATGACAAAATAAGTGAAGCCTAAAAGTTAAATACTGGCAAAAGAGGCATTTAATGATAGATTACTAGGGTACTGAGGGAGCAAAATTTTACAATATTTTCAAGGGGCATCGCCCAACAGATGAATTTCACCTGGAGTGTGATTGCATAGCAAGACATTTTTGGATTGCGGTTTTTGAAGAATCATGTTTTTGCTGATAAAAAAATATATACTTGTCAGATTGAAAAATCGTCTAGATTATGAAATTCTATAATAAAAAATGTAGCAAAGTTAATTTTAAAATTTGCCATAATTGTTGATTTCTGACACAGATAGTCCGTATATTAGCATTGGTATCGATTATGTCTGTTTATGTCTATTTATGCAGAAAATCCATTTAGCATTACAGAACTGAGAATAGGCCTACTAAGGTTGTGTTCTTTTTTGTCTTGGACTTGAGCTTATACAACACAAAGATTCATTGGAAAGGCAAAAAAATAAATATTTTGTATCCATGGTGAAGTTAGTCCTCATGGTTCACAGAGCAGTAGGCTACCAATGACGAATAAAAGCCAGAAAAAAGTACTTGTCTGCTGCTCAGGCTATCCTGTTTAAAGAAATTTCCAGACACGCTGTGTCACACCCAGGTTGAAAAGAATGGTCCGCGCAAGGAATGCATTCCCCGGGCAATCTTGGAAGAAATTTCCTGTTCCGCGCATTCTTACTAGAAATAGCTGAAATATGCAATGAAATCCTATGAATCTGCACAATTTGTCCACGTTCTGTACAAATTTACTCTTTTTATGGAAATATTTGAGAGTTTCCGCGCAATTTCTAGGAGTCAAACACAGCATTCCCCACGCATTTGGTAAACTTTGCAACCTGGTGTCACACTGTAGTAATTCCACATAGCACGTGTTGCCTCTACAAGCCGGGTAGCTGCCACTTTTAAGACCTACGCTGATGACATTCAAGTCACTTTTTCAAGCTATAATTTACCATTCTTTGGAATAATGATTTACACACTCCATCCTTCAATCTGCAAAAAATATAGTGCCATACCTTTCCCTCAAACAATTGAGCTGCAATGAATGTTGTAAAGCGATTTAAAATTACCGGGAAGCTTCACATAGACCAGCTTGTCAGATGCCATGATATATTCTGAGGTGAAAAATTTGTACAGGAATTTCGAGATGGTAGCTAAGTGCTAGAATATCAGACAAGCTTTGTTGATTCGTTGATTCGTTTAATTAACACGAGAAAAATGAATGATGCTTTTCCTTAAATGTTCAGAAATGACAGCAAAATCGTAAAAATTGGTAAAAAAAATAAGAAAACAATCAATTACATTGCGTATGAGATAAGTAAGCGCTAGGTTTTGGACTATCTTCGTTGTCATAAATAAAAACACTGAACGGGAATACAAGTTTTCGAAATTCAAAAAAGAGGACAAGATTTGTTCGACTAAAACTGCAGGAAGTGCATGTCAAAAATAGTATACCAAAAGATTTAATTACTTACCAAGTAACTTGTCATAGTAAGTATACGATGAACCACCTAATATACCCATGTTTCCGATATAACCTTGTAGAACTTCAAGAAGCAGTTAACGAAACTATACGCAACAAATAAATACACTTGTCTTCTCAGTGCTGACTGATTTACGATCCTCAACTTGGTGCTAGTGATGTCATTTATAATAACGAGATTACGACATAATGGCGCTATATTTTTGTGAACTGAAGAAAGCATTGAAGTAAAGAAATGTCAAGTAAACAGAAAAAAAGGAGTATTACAAAAACTAGATATACTTTTGAAATCTATTGCCATTGAAGGCATTGCAATTCTCGACCACCATACTAGCTGAAAGTCACAAAACAAGTAATTCAATTTAGCCTGCGCACAGACTCAGTCTACTTGTGAAAACGTTTTTGACCAGATTAGTAGACAAACTTATGCAGTTGAATAGAGAGCACATTTTATAAAATCAAGACTTTTACCAAGCAAGTTGTCGAAAATGCTCCAATGCCACGCGTGGCCCAACTATGCATTTCCTTTCATGTACATGAACTTCATAATTTGATGGACTAGCGTGCGCGCAGCCTACTAACGACGTGAAATGTATTCGTCTGCACGCTAGGGTGATCGAGCCCCTAGAAATTGACATGCTAACTCGGTAAATTATGTAAATCTTGCACTTGATTTTATTCATCATTGAAAACCAAGTGTAGTAGACGTGGTCCTGGCAACAATTAATCAAAGAAACAATAGAAGTCTCCCTGTTTCAGAAAAAGTCACAACATTTTCGTTCGATTCTGAACTTGCAATTTCAAACTTCATGTAAAACATTGTTTGATGCTGAACTGGCTTTCACGCAAACTTGGCTGCTACCCCGTGTGAGAAAAGGAAAGTAATAGACATTGTAATTTGTTGCAACAATGATTTATTCGAATTTCAATAGTGGACGATACCACAACAGGGTAGCAAAAGTCCAAGCTAACAGTGTATTTACAATTTACAAAAATGACTCCAAAAATATGGTAAACAAGCAACAAGGAAAGAAAACCATGTGCAAGTTCGAGGTTGTTGGACATCAAACATTACAAAAACATACGTTACACAGCTCGATTTAACATTAAATTTATCGCACAGACGCAAGTCCAGTGAAATTAACAGTAGACACAATACGACAATTCGATAGTCCGTATAATGGTATTGACCGCAAACAGGAGCTTTGTATAGCGGCTGATGATAGTTCGATGAATTTCTTGATATAAACTAAAAAGAAATGACTTAAAAGCATTTCCTGTGTACGATGGATGGACCAGATTCGTCGTATTCTTGTTTTGAGATCCACATCTGTTGGAAGGTTGAGAGTGAAGCCAAGATAGATCCTCCGATCCATACAGAGTATTTACGTTCTGGTGGTGCGATGATCTTGATCTTCATTGTTGGTGGGGCGAGTGCACTGATTTCCTTTTGCATACGGTCAGCAATACCAGGGAACATAGTCGTACCACCGGACAATACTGTGTTGGCGTACAAGTCCTTACGGATATCGACATCACACTTCATGATTGAGTTGTATGTTGTCTCGTGGATACCAGCAGATTCCATACCGATGAATGAGGGTTGGAAGAGGGTTTCTGGACATCTGAAACGTTCGTTTCCGATGGTGATGACTTGTCCATCGGGAAGTTCGTAGCTCTTCTCGAGTGACGAGCTTGATGCTGCTGTTTGCATTTCTTGTTCGAAGTCAAGAGCGATGTAACAGAGTTTTTCTTTGATGTCACGGACGATTTCACGTTCGGCGGTAGTGGTGAATGAGTATCCTCTTTCTGTCAAGATTTTCATCAAGTAATCGGTCAAGTCACGACCGGCCAAATCCAAACGGATGATAGCGTGAGGAAGGGCGTAACCTTCGTAGATAGGTACGGTGTGTGAGACACCATCTCCGGAATCCAAGACGATACCGGTTGTACGTCCTGAAGCGTAAAGTGACAATACAGCTTGGATGGCGACGTACATAGCGGGCGAGTTGAAAGTTTCGAACATGATCTACAAAAAAAACAAAAAATATTTTTAAATGTGCAGGACAAGCAACTAATAAATCAAGCCAACATGGTGTCACAAAGGTGAAAGGGGGAAATAGTTCAATTCTTGCCGGCCTCTTTACAGCATGGACATGTCGGATCAGCAGAAAAACGTTGAAATCGATGATAACGAGCCCAATCAAAGCAATTTGCTGAAAAACAAGTTTCATTTTTTGAATATTATTCTTACCTGTGTCATCTTTTCTCTGTTAGCTTTGGGGTTGAGGGGAGCTTCAGTCAAAAGTACAGGGTGTTCCTCTGGGGCGACACGCAATTCATTGTAGAAGGTATGATGCCAGATCTGGAAGAATTTATATGTAAAAATTACGTCATTTGCAATCAACAATACAAGAATAAACAAATCAATTACAGCACAAGCCACCAAAATTCGAACAGCCAACAAACAAATCAGGACATACAGCACAGAGACAATCCATTGTGGCATGGGCGTTTACAGCCATTGTTAAGTTTCTATGCATGAGCATGGCGTTAACGTACCTTCTCCATATCATCCCAGTTTGTAACAATTCCGTGCTCAATTGGGTATTTTAAAGTAAGGATACCACGCTTGGATTGGGCTTCATCTCCGACATAGGA
This sequence comes from Haliclystus inabai, assembly GCA_025505365.1. NCBI lineage: Eukaryota > Metazoa > Cnidaria > Staurozoa > Stauromedusae > Haliclystidae > Haliclystus > Haliclystus inabai. The sequence goes on from JANVCG010094326.1 coordinate 18,281, forward strand.
GTCCTTTTGTCCCATACCAACCATAACACCTTGATGGCGAGGTCTTCCAACGATGGATGGAAAGACTGCCCTGGGTGCATCATCACCAGCAAAGCCAGCTTTGCACATACCAGATCCATTATCGACGACTAATGCTGCTACATCATCATCACCCATTTTGATAGATTTGAAATTGGTTCTAAATAAATTAGATAAATTCTAGAGATTGTTGTACAGCCTGTTTCGCTGAGCTCCCGTTTGAAGTAGGAAGGAGAGGGCGAACGCGTCTTTCATAAGCCACGGCTGCACAAGCATCTCACCATCCATAACCAAATATGGTAAACGGAAGTGACGGCATTGTTCAAATAGTGAAGCCGCTCTATCCAAAAACGGAATGTCTGTTCGATTTTTCTCATTAGCATAACACAGGTTTTCTAAAATTGGGCATGCCTTGCGCTGATTGGTCAGAACTCACCGAGCCTCATGAATAGGCAACGCCTTCCGATTGTTGCTGGGAAACGCCACGTGAGCATCTAGAAAACGTCTGATTTATCGAGACAATCGCGGCAGCCTCAAACAAACGGATTGCCATTGTTGACACACAATATCAACACAATCGAACTATTATTTTATCGACAACGAACACAAGGAAGCTCATCTATCAAAAACCGTTAGAAATATATTCACGTCCAAAAATAATAATGTGCGTGTTATTCCGCTATCAAATCACCTAATTATGAATAACATTATCGTCATGCATTTGGTAAATTGAATTTAACGTTTGCATTCTCCCTCAATTATTGTTCATGCTTCAAAAAATAGTCGTTGCCCCATGATGAACTTGTTGATCATAATTGAAATGTTTAGTATAATCACTAGTTTAATAACTAACAAGATAATGTTCCAAACATGCCAAGTACAATTATGTTTGCATTTTATTTCTGTTCTCGCTGTTTCGATGTTAAATAATGGCCTTAAATTCCTTTGAATAAATTTGTGGTGAAGTAGGATTGAAATTTGAAAACAATCTTATTTGTTGACGTCACACACAAGGTGTGACGCGTTAGCCATTGGGGCATCGTCATTAGGGCATCACAAAACACTGTCAAAAATTTCTTGTTAATTTTTTCTCGGTTGCTTGGTGCTGTGTTGTAATCTCAAAATAGACTTAACATTGTCCCAGCATGAGCAGTTGCCCAAAATTGGAAAGCTGTTTCACTTCATGCCTCTCAAAGGCCATAGTTTTCAAACAAATTTTATACAAGTTGTAAGTGCTTCACAGAAGGGGAGTGGCATCCCAAATATGGCGATAGTTGACGGAATTTGTTGAGCTACGACAAGCTGTCAACTGTGATCTCTCTGTGATCTTTGCTTTCACCTCAACTCACAGGCCCTACGGTGGAACTAAGTACTTGATTGTCACGTCACCGCCCTTCTTGTGGCTAAACAAAATGAGAAAGGATTGAAAAGCAAACAGCGATAATTCACCGCAATTCTTCACGACCGTTAGCATAATCAAAACCTTACTCCTTTAAATATTGATATAATTATTGATCTTTAAATTTTTATATTCATTGGACACGAGAAATTGCATTAAATACGGAGAAAGTCTCAGAAGATCCAGAGAGATTGTTTTCCAAATGCCGCGTTTTTGGTCTGTATTTCCGAAACGTGTTTAATTTCAAGACATGAAGTGTGAGAAATTGTAAGATAGCATTTCAGTTGGTTTACATTATTTATGCGAAAGCAATTTGCAGTTATGTGGTATAAAATTTGGTTTTGATTTACTATTTGCTCAAATGCAGTGTAAGTTTGCCACGAGCTCATCCTTCCGGGATCAATATCGATGTAAAAAGTTTTTAAGGCGTTCCGCAAATTTCCGTATGTTGATAATATTTGGCTATTAATGTTAGAAATTGCTGAATCATTTCCCAAAGGTCTGGTTTTCTCTAATTGTAGGAAGCATTAGTTTCTGCAGTTGGATATGCCTCAAACAAAAGCATTAGCAATAGCTAGCGAAAATGTCATCTTTTTCTCGTTTTGCATTCTTGTAAGCGACGTGAAATAAGCGGAAACCAGCTTTGTTTGATAACGTAGACATGGTCAACTTGACGCATTGCTGACAATTTGAACCTTTCAACCAACAACAGTGTGTTGGTTGTTCCGTCAACACCTTCACCGCTCAACATAATGACGTCAACAGGCACATACGTCATTGGCGAATCAACAACACAATAGATGTAATCAAGTTTGTTGAGCAACAAATTCACTACTTCCTCAAACACTGCGAAATTTGACAGCCAAAATAAATATAGAATTGTGTAGTCTGAAATGTTTCGAGCTAGCAAATCTGACATGGTAAGTCTGACTATGGTCAGACATAGTTCACAGTAATGGTTCCAACAGCGGAACCTGCGACACAGGAATCAAACAGAACACTTGCTAAAAAGCATGACTTTATGCTGTATGTAGAATCAACAATCAGTGAATCATGAACAACCAATCTTGAGCATTGCATGGACCTTCCGTGAAAATTAGCGCAATAAATAATAGCAAACCACAAACGTAAACATTTGGATTGCCGATTAGAAAGCCATAGTTTTCTTCAATTTAAGGGAAGCGGGAATTCTCGAAATCCCCAACAGTAACGCCAAATGCAATAAGTGACAGTCAACCCAGATCCTATACAAATGTTCAAAACTTCTAGCCTGTTTGTAAGCGTTCCAACAAGGTGAAACGAATTTCGAAGTCAAGCTGAGTTGATAATGTTTTCAGATGCATGTGTCCTCTGTCATGACTTTCCTTTACGAAGGCAAATATGGGCGTTTCCAAAAGATGCCAGAAATTGTGAAATGAAATCGGCTTTGCCATTGACATGGTTTTCGAAAACATTAATTTTATTAGCTAGTCTAAAACTATAATGTCAGAATTTAGACTGCAAAATATTGTTTTGTGTGACCTATTCAATAGTAGAGACGCGGGGTGTCCCCGGAGACTTACTTACACTAACGTATACTATAGCCTGCGTACCAGCCCCGACGTTTTTTCTCTATCGTTTGAGCAAAAAAACGTGGGGGCTGGTACGCAGGCTACGTACACTCTTGCCAACAATGAAGGTCGCAGGTATTTTGAGAAATCCATCAAAATTCTTCCAATCTGATTAGCTCGCATCCTCTTTCTTCAAATTTGAAAATCTTGAATTTGAATCTGAAAACTTGAATTTTTGAAACTTGAAGTCTGAATTTACAAATCTTGAATTGAATTTGCAAATCTTGTATTTGAAAACTTGAATTTGAATTTGAAAATCTTGAAGTCTGAATCTGAAATCTTGAAGTCTGAATTTGAAATCTTGAATTTTGCTACATTCAGCGTGCCTTATATACAGTTATATTTGATTATTGAAAAAATCCTCATTCTGGTCTTAACTTGCATGGTTGCATAACTTTCCAATTGACTTTTGTGCTACAATACTTTGAAAGAGGCGTGCGTGCTCAGATAGGTGGACCCTCCCCAGCCTCTCCCAATCGCAGACTTGAAGCTTTAGAAGGGGGAAAAAATTAATTTCCTATCAAGTAAGACTGGATTCAACAGTTAGATAATAAATGAAAACAATGTTATATAATTGAGTCATGTGATAAAATATATACTGTACTTCTGTGCAAAGAGTGATAATAATACATTAACAAATAAAACTTTTAAATTTTGATTTTCTAAATTAAACTTTTATAAATAATACAAAACTATTTTTATTCAGTAAAATACGGTCAAATAATGAATTGTCGACATTATTAAAGTTAGGAAATTATACACAAGATTAATAATTTAAATGGCTGTACTATACATAATTAACTATAGAACAAAAGGTGCTATAAAATATCAAAATTCTGCACTAAATACAAGTTATACAACTCTCTCTCAACTATGCAACTTTACAATACGTCCATGTTTGACATGGAAGCTAATTGTTATGAAACTCACTTGCCAGCAAGTGGAAATGGTCGCCAACGATCATAGGATTCTCTCATTCCGATCCAGGCTATATCCTACATCGTGTTATATTGATATCAAACGATTAAATCTTAAATTCGATGTGCTAACTTCCAGCCTATGATTGGTAGAAATGAGTTAATGGCAATAAGTTATCATGCAGATATTCAAAAACCTTGACTTGGGCTGTTTTCGGTTCTAGAAACATAGTAAACAGTTGAATTATGACTGTACTACGTGCATCGCTTTCTTCTTTCGTATGGCAAGCATATCGTAAAATGGATCTTTAGATATACTGTTCCTATAAAACGAGAAATATAAGCAACGTTATTAAACAGAATACTTTCCTTGAAGGACAGAATAAAGCAGTAGACTATAAAAACTCAAAGGCATCAAGATATGTAATAAAACAGATAACTCTTTGATCAGCATTATAAAAAGTTTGATAATTAACAAGAATTTTAGGGTACATCGAGAGAAGTTTTGTTCTCGCGACAGACCTAGTAAGGCTCAACTATCTATTTAACGAATGAATTCCAAATCTAGGAGACCTATTCTAAGCTTTCTATGAAATAGTGATGAAGGCTGAAAACAAAGCTGCTTCAAGTAAACTTGGTGAAGCTAGTTATACAAGGTTAGGTGGTGTTGCACCAGGCTGCTGCTTTATCTATATGCAGGCTAGAGGCTTAACACTTGACTTACTTTATACTTTCGATCCATTCTCGTCGTTCTTCAGCTGAGCTAGCACAGATTCGATACACATCGTGATGTCCTATCAATAGCGAAATAAAATAACATTTTCAAGTCATCTGCTAGTGGCGTGAAAGCAAAAGTAAAAAGAATACCAACAAATAATCGAATGCACTCCATACTGGACTTTACCGAAATCCGTCGTAAATGTATACACGTCTGCACGCAGGTTAATTCCATACTGGCTTATTGAACAGGAATTAAATCATATTGGAATGATGAACGATGGTAGAGCATTTCTTATGCTCTCGTGAATTTTCCTACATTGTTTGTATTTAGGCTAATCATTTAGGCTCAAAACTGGCAAATACAGTAATTAAGCTACACGCCCTCTGAGATAATTTAACGAGTGTGAATTAGGCATGTGTTTCATGACTTATGTGAATTGCTATTGGCATACCCTACAGTTTTACGTATTTGAAAGTATACTCCTTGATGTAATTGTCCTTACCCGTGACAACTTTTCCATCTGAATCCGTTTTGCATGCTTTTATCAAAGATCCACCTTGCGCAACGATTTCAAAGCAAAACTGGAAAAGAAACACATGGGTAGAAAGCTTAAATTGAAGAATTCAATTTTACAAGTCTGAAAAAGAATGATTTAGAGCAGTTATCCAACGAATATATAGTATGAGAGTAACACAGTAACGCTCAAAAAGCCGGGGGAAATGGCATCTATTGGGTCACGTGGCTTAAAATTACCAAAATCCAAAAAAGACCATCAAAGTATGTCTCCAATTTTGTAATTAGATGGCGTCAATGTATCGCAGGAAAAAAGGTCTACTTTTCGTGCAGCCCTGTTTTGCCCTAGTAACTGTCGTGTATCTGATTTCTGAAACCGGAACCGTTGGTTGTGTCTCCATCATACTATTACATAGCTTGCGTGAGGACTAAAACCTTTTTAAAGAATAGTGTACATTTAGTGGTCCAAGTCTATGGTTTTGGTCAGCACGCACGCTAGCCATTACAAGGCAAATCAAATTCGTTGTTACTATGGAGACACAACAAAAGGCTAATTAAACTGCACGCATAGTGCATATGATATAAGGGATGCCATATTAAACGAGTCGCTTTCTTAAAGCATCAAAACAGAAAACTGTTACGTCTGAGAGGATGTTTTGGTCAGCGTAGCTATGGGATTAACTTTACCCTTGACTTCAATCTGCAAACGTTATCTACATAAAGTCTACAACATAACTGAAGATAAGTAAATTACAAAAATTGTGTTCTGCATACCTTTCGTTTAGTTTCATTATTTTCAACAACTTGTAAATTTTCTAAAGGAATTATGCCACGCGGTTCGTTGTCCTGCAATTGAGAATAGAAACAGCTGTTATTACAATCCCTACATTTTTATTTTTATTACAGCGCAATCCCTAGGCAGCACCACAATGTTGCAATACATATACATTCATTACTATCTCTGACTAATTTGCCAAGTTAGCTCGTTGCTATAGGTCAGAACAAGAGAAGATTCAAAATTAGAAAATGTGCTTTTACATAGCTGTGCTAATATCTATCATTTTGCCACACATACGTTTCAATCACTGAGCACTCTGTAATCTGGATATCAGTGTGAACTTGGCAAATTGTAGTCTGCACGCAGGCTAGGCAAATTGCGGAGCTAGCAACTTTGGCAGCATGAGAATTACGGCTTGATTTCTTTTTTTTAAGTACTATTACACTAAAATGTAGTTAGCTAAATATATTTTAATTCTAATTTGAGAATAACTATTGACAACCACCCAACACTTACCCCTTTACTTTTGAAATAATAAAGACAATTATCCTTGAGTATAAAATAACGAGGTCGCCATGTCTTGTGAACGCCACCTGAAAACAGCGTATGAACATGAAAACAACCATATCATTTCTGTATGACTTGAAGTGTTCCTGGATGTAGTTACATAAAAGGCCCGCCCTCTGACCATAAAAAGTAAATTAATCGAACAAAAATTAGTTAGGATTTCAAGGCATGAAAGTAGTAAGTCTGCCACAAGTCAACATGTAGCTTCTTGTATGTACGTGATAAGCAAAAATGTACGCTGCTCAAAACAGTAGGCTATTCAAATATGTCGTTCTAGCCACTTTTTCAGCCTTATATGTCCCCTGTAAAATCGTGGTATCATTTCACATAACTTTAGACATTCTTAGGCATTATTCCTATTTTACCTTCCTTCGTCAGTTGACCTTCTCTTTTTGCGTTGAAAAACGTGTGCGTGATATCATTGCCGTCATCTTCTGGTATTTTGAAAGGCTCTGCTTTTATACTTTCGTATAATTCCTATAGATGTTAAAAGTATAAAATAAAAATAAAGTCACTAAGATAATTCATTATCGGATATGTAGTCAAATAAAGAAAATCACTGGTATGAAAAATTTTGCTTGAAAGCAACTACTGCAATTGGGTAGACAAGAAACAAATTTAAAAGTAGATTTCGGAATTGAAAATCAAATTCGAATCAGAATACAAATTAGGTAGTTTATAATTTGGCAGTTTCATAAAAAATGCTGTAACAAGAAAGCACTTTGAGAGTTTTAACATTTGAGTTCGCGATATTTCAAAGAAATTTAATTAATGAAACTGAAAAACATTTTTGCGAAAGTCTGACTAAAGTACAACCCCAAAAAGGAATATTCATCCATTCAGAGCTTTGTTTAGAGCAGTGATGAATAACCTATAAGTCGAACAGCAGCTGTTTTTATTCATTTAGATTTTGTTGAAGACAAAATCTGAGATAACAGGATTGGGACAAAATGTGTTAGCGATCTGAAAGAACAACGAACCATATATAGAGAAATTGCAGTTACCTCAAGCATATCTCTTGGGAAATCTTCACCGTCGTTTATTCCTTGGTTCATTCTCACAAATCCATCAAGCGTTATCTGAAGTGGTAGCAAAATAAAATTATCAATAGCCTTTATTTCAGAGGATTTTGTTATTTTTGATTATTGCAATTAATTTACCTTATCTTTTACATTGGCATTGTGCAGACTCGTATTCAACATAATCACAGAAAAACTAAGAACGTAGCAAGCATCTAAAAATAGAAATAAAAATATCATCTACTTTCTACTTAAAATAGCCCTTAACTCCGCACTATCGGTCTGTGCCAAGAAGGCCAATCACGTCACAACCGAAGCACGTATGGCCTTTTGTCCTGCATCATTCGAAAGCCTGATTTTAAAATACGCTTAATTAACCACTTTTATTCATTCACCCATACACAAACCAGCAGTTTGTCTCGATACTAGTATTGTAACGCGAATGTTACATGTAATGCAACCTGACATTTCATTATTCAGTTGTCGGGGTCCGGCGCGAACGCTCAGTCCCCACTACCAGAAATTGTACGGTCGAGTTACCCACGTTTGGGGTAATCGTAGTGGTATCAACCCGATCGAAGTGCAATGAAAGGGCCTCACACTAGGCGTAACCCCTTGATGATCAGGTTAACGCCCCCGTCAGGTAAGTATGAATGACAAGGGAAACCGATGGGATAACAATAGGAAACAAATGATTTTCTGCAGTGGTTAGTATATTAACATAGCGCATGCGCATAACATACATCAATCTTCGGCGAACGAAAGACATCCGTATAAATAACTTAATACCTAAAACACACCATTTTTAATTAGACGATTTACTTTCATGATTTTGGATCATCCTTATTGAAATCTTGTTCAAGTCAAGCTACTTATCGATTCATAATAATGAAGTCAAACTGAAAGTGCGAAGTAATACAAATACACAAGCAAGACGCTGACTCCCTCTTACTAAACCCACCTACAGTGCGAAATGAACCTTCACATTGTGAACAATAATGAACTGCAAACGCTTCCATCATACGGTCAATCTTTTGTGCCTCCCCTGGCAATCTAAAGCTCCATAAAAATTTCCTAAAAATAGCAAAATTCTGTAAGTAATTTTATAATCCTATGTAACCATTATTTTGATTTAATCAAATACAATTTATAGAAAGCTAAGAAATAAACATATCAGGTACATATGTAATGCAGCAGACAAGTACTTGTTTCTGGCTGTTGGCCGTCATCAGTACTGCACAATAGACCAATAGTGACTGACTTCGGCATTACAGCGAAGCCAAGCTGAATTTTGCAAGTGGTGAAAAATCATCCAAGTGCACAAGACAACTTTGCAAAATAGCAATGACAGATCCGAAGGTATAGTGTTCAACATCACACCAGCGTAAATGGAGCATAAAAATCAGGTATATATATATATATGGGTTATGGTTTTATGACTAGAACCAGGAACAGAACAATTTGTATGGCATCGTATGGTAAAAAATCAACAACAAAACAATAAGTGCAATATCTTGCTAGGCTGACGAGAAAGAACGGTCCACAATGGGATCTGTCTCAAGTTACATGGAAGACTACATACCTCAGTGCAGCAACTAATGTATCTCCTTTGAAATCATGTAGATCAATAAAATGCTTTAACACTGAAATGTTCATGTCTTCCCTGCGAAGGAATTCAGTTTCAAATAATTTTGGTAAAAACTCGCTCCTTTGTGAAAAAACATGTGTTCTGTAAACTGATAAAATGAAACCTATGTATAAATTTTGTAACCCATAAGGTTGGCAAATATTGACCACTGCAGATGGGTGTGGTTTATGACAATGTTAATTATAAGTCAATGTTATACATAGATAAGGTAGGTGGCTGTTTTATATTACAGTTTAGCCTTTAGAAAAAGGTTTGCTGCATAAAAAATGGTGAACAACCTAGCTGTAATCACAAATTAAAGTGATTTAGAAGTTTTAAAAAAGTGTAAAAACAAATTTGATTGCCTCGTTAATGAAATGATGGCAATCCAACAACTCAAACCATCGTTAATAAATTAATTAAAAAATCACTTGAGAATGGCTGAGGTAGATCAGCCGAAACGTTGTTCAAAATGTGCTGTTTTGCTTTTCTGTATTAAAATCAAAACCAAGAAGGTTCTGATAGATAAAGTGATTTAGTCCTAGATATTAACCTATTGATTGCTATTTACATACCTTTCACCAAGGTAATCACCAATTTTCATCTTATTCAAACCTTTGCTCTTATACAGAAAAGATGCAATTTCTTCTGCTGTGTTATTCAATAAACAATTTTTCATCAAGTATTCAAGACCCTAAAAAATAATAATCACCACAAACATTATCTTGAGCAATCAAACAAAGAACGTGAGAAGCTCATCTGCCTCTCCTACAAGCACTTTAATTCGGTTTAATACCACCGTGCACCTGGGCCATATATTCTATAATGTGAATGACTAGTTTAACCTTGAAGATGTATGCAAATTGTAAAATGTTGCTGCCCTTTTTCGTTCTTCACAATTTTTACTACTGTACTCTGGTTTCTTTTCTATTGCTCTGATAAAGAAGAGTTATCTAAATTTGACAAAATACGTCATGAGAAGATCTGCTTTAAGGCATATAATTTACTTTATTTAACATACAAAATATAGTCTGTGTTTCACAAACCTTTTTAGGACTGATATTAAATTTTTTCCTTCCATTTGACCATTGCTTTACTTTTGAAGTTGGTTGTGTACTGCTGTTATATAAAACAATAATTGGATTATTAAATCTAACTTGTATCTTATCCACTACTGACCAAGCCTAATAAATGTCAGAACCAGAGAGCAACCAAGAATTCAAAAGTCTTGACAAAAATCTAAAAGAAATTTTCACTGCGGTAATAGACATTTTTTATTTTGGTAAACAACCATAATTCTAATGACTGCATTGTTTTCCCTTCCAGAAACATAGTTGCTTTATTCTGTTGGGCTTTCTTTTTCAAATTGATTTTCGTGTAAAAAAAAAAAGCCACTACTGTATATTGTACACTATAATATTTTAAAAAAACAACATGTAAGGTGGGATTTTACACCAGAGCCTGAATATGTAAGCCTTGCCCCCCCAAATTGTCAGGCATGTAACATGTTGAAATGCAAGTGACAACAAGTCACCAAATTTTGAAGTTTGAAACTTTTGAAATGAATTTTATCTTCTTTGCAAATCCATTTCTTACTAAACACACAATAAGATATATTCAAAACTAATAAGATAAATAAAAGAAAAAAATGATAAATTGAGAAAACAAACTTACCAATCTTCAGACTGTTCCATAATTTCTAATTCTTTAGACACAGCTGAAATTTCATCTTTCAATTGCTGTAGATAAATGAAGGAAATGTTAAGCATTTGCTTTAATATTAGACATTTGCTTTCAAATTATGAAAATACAAACCTTCAAATTTTACCAATACAAGATTAGTTAAAAAATAAACTGTTGCAAAAGATTTTGGATAATGTCCTCAAGTGCAGAAATAGACCACTGATAATCAATTACTCAATTATTCCACAACCCAAACCCAGCAACAGCTGAAAGGCAAATATTCACGCACGACAAACTATATCCCAAGCCGAATGACAACATAGCTTCCTTTAAGTGAAGTTCAAAATAGCGCAAATTCTGCATCAATGAATCACAAATTCAAACTCAGCAAGTGCTGAGGAACTCTTCAAACATCTATACTTAAGCAATATTTCTTTAAAAGAAAAGAAAACAGAGTATTGCCCATGCATTCTAGAAACTGGAATACAATTACTTCTACTTCCTGCTGCAGACTTTTTGCTTACCATTGAAATTAACAAATTAAAAATTGACAGCAACTCATTTTTATAACATAAAAAACAGTATTCCAGAAACCAGTTGCTTCTACATATATCCTCTCTGATTTGCAAATGAATGGTCTAATTGAGAAAAATATATATATTCTTGTGAAATTTTGCCTGAAAGTTTAAAAAATACCATTTATTTCATAACTTCATTCAAAATATTCTCCTATTAGTTGAAAACCTGAATGTAAATGTAACACATACCTAAATGCTGATACAGTGTAACCCGCTTAAGTAAAAGTCAAAATTGCAAGCGATTTTGATTGCACTTATCCAAAAAGGCTCAAAAAGGGCTTGACCACAAAACTATAAATTTGGCTTCAAATTCAGTTTGCAGATAAGCGGGAATTTCACTTATCCGAATTGCACCTAAGCGGGTTACACTGTATAACAGAATGAGATCACATTTTGAGTTTTCACCACACCATCAAGGTAAGAATACTTACTTGAATTTCTTGTAGAACAACTTGCTTTCGTCGCCGAAGTTCCAGGAGAAGCAGTTTCTCCTTTGGAGTAAGGTCTGTGAAAAACGTTAAATGGATCTCAAAATAGGTGTGAAGATGATTGTGTTGGAAATTGTTTCGATGAAATTTTTTTCCGCTTATTTTGCATTCTGTTGAGTTTATATCCAACTTTAAAACTATTGTATTCTCAAGGCTTTGGGATTGAGAATACTAACCTACTCTATTTTCATTTTATTCAGCAAAAGAACACAAATCATTATCATTGGAAAAAAGTTGGATATACTAGCCTTCCAAGAAACTAGCTGCCAGGTTTCAAGGGATTGTCAGACCTGTAGTTAGCAAGTGAAAGGATAATGAACTTGGTATTTGATAATGCAGAATATACACTTGTCAGAGTGCTATTCTAGGTAACCAATTTAATGATATGCAAATAAGCAGATTATACAGTTTTTCATAATTTAATACTGTGAAATCTATTGTTGGGTAAAACAGTAATGTAAATTCTGAAATCTCAACAGCCTATTTCATGATTGCTCGTTTGTGAAACATAACACAGTCGTCTGTTACATTGACAGCTGTCTCCAGCCTTGAAATAGCTGCGATCAGAATAATTTTTACTATTGAATAAAGAGATCAAATTATGTGTCCATACTGTGTTTCCTAATAATGACAGCTAAAAGTCTCTCAATTGTTCTATAATGTTTCGTTCATCATAAACCAACAAATCCTGAATTAGAAATGGCATTTTCAAATCATGAGCTACGGTTCAAGAGAACAGTAGTCTGTTTTTATTATAGCATAGAATGAGCAGTCTGACCCACAAAAATAGTATTATCAACCATAGCAACATGCTGATAAACAAGGTTGATATTCACGTTTCATGGTGGGCAAAAATCACTGGTTTTTTGATGGGCTGTTGGAAATATGTTCAATATCAAAAGCAGAAATTGCTCTGATAACTGCAGAGATAAGAAGTTTTTACAGCCGAATAACTGCTTCAGACGTTACTAAAGCAAAGCTAAATAATTAACCATCATCATCATAACGTAGTAATTCACAACACTTGATAAATATCATCAATCGGAAATTAAGTTACTTTCAAGGCTTTACATAGTGAGTAAAAACTGCATGACAGCAGCGAAACTGTTTGTTATTATTTGCCAGTCTCGGTTTTTTAGAAAACATTGTTGCATGGCGTGCAATTTAAAATCCAAATTAACAACATACACTCACAAAACTTACACTAGCATTTCAAGAGACAGCATAACAGACTATTATGATTCCAGACAATTTACCATAAAGACATACAAATCAATTGTGTATTTACATACCGCTGAACAAAACAGATTCAATTGTGAAAATGATGCTTGCAAACGAACAAACTAGGCAGCTTCACCGTCACTCGCAAAAAAGGTGAGAATGGTTGCAAATTCTTTTCAAGTATAAAAGATTTTCTGATCCACTGGAGCGAATATTCCAAACGATATGAACGTATTTTGAATAGAAGTTTGACAATTTCTGATCAACGTAGGAAATAGAGTAGAGTGAAGGACGAACTCGATAAAAACGGAACCGGTCTTCGGTAAAAGGCAATCTTGAACGACAATTCAAAAATACTCAACATGAGAACTCATTCCTTCATTCTGCCGTATCGATATGTACAGATCTAACGTACTGATAGTTACAATTTATGATTCATGCTTGAAAGACTAGTGAGTCAACAGAGGAAGGAGAAGTATTTTGAAATCCGAAATTGAGTGTTACCGTATGCATAATGTCATTTTGTTTACTAACCTTTTCGATACGTGCTGTTTTGATCCATTTGTAAATGATTTTGATGCATCAGATTATTTCAAAACACGACTATCTTAAGTTTCAGTTTGTTCATATCGCTTTTGGTTTGCAATTTATCCCCATAATTCGCATCACACAATCGGTCTTTTCTTCACTTCTCAGTTCATCGGCTCCATCCAATCTTTCATTCTTGTCGGCTCATCGATTTCCTGCTGCGGTGATTAACAAAAAGAGGCACATATTCTCGTGTGAGGCTGGAACATAAGGGCGACGAGCAGTGCTTGAAAAAGTGATTTTTGGCCTTTAGAAGAACTTTACCTTGCACACTTCATCCGATAACCTTTTATTCACAGTTCGCACACATGACAACCTCGTGAGATTCTTCGGAAAAAAATTGTTGCTGCTGCTTTTAGCGAATAGCTTCTCAAAGAAAATTTAGTTTAGCTATTTGCAAATGTAATGGTCAGATCTCATTCAACATTGAATCGTTAGGCCTTTGCTCTGGCTGCCATGTTTTGTTGTGACCGATCTATATTTACCGACATGTTTTTGCTGCTCCTCTGTTAATTGATTTGGTTTATTCCCTTGCTATATACGTATTCATGCTCTTTGATTGGCTTAAAGAAAGGATGTGAAAGAAGAAACTTGATTCTGCACGGTAAATGTAAGAGGCTTGATTATTCGTATATTCATTGATTTATGATATGGATCAGAATTCAGATTGTTATCGAGCGGCTTGATTGCCACTTCAACATGAGGGAAAAAGCTTTCGCGTAATCTGAGATAAACTGGATTTCCAATGTGACAATATTGCCTTGTTGGTGTACAATATTTGAGCTTTTTGTGGATTTCTGATTAGCTTCAATCAATTTAAATTTGGGCTTAGCTGGATTGAGTAATTGAGTCAAGCAACTGCACACATAGGATGGTAGATTAAACCCATGAAAGAACCAATAAATGCTCTGTAAAAACTTGGGTTATCATTGTATCAAATTTTTACTGACGCCCAACAAATGAATTGTTGACAATTTGGAATAGGACCTT
>JANVCG010094327.1:0-15251 GCA_025505365.1 Haliclystus inabai
TTAGAGTTCAGTGTTTATATTATTACAATTAAAGTCTTAACGTTTACACAAGTTGTTATTTTTGTGTGAATCTACAAAAAGTTAGTTCTACCCAAATCTATCGTAAGCCTATAGCCGAGATATAAACTTTAAAATAGCGCATTTCCGTATAGCCCTTGTGAATGTACACTGGCACTATTCACACCTTTTGAGTTTTGGGCTTCACATAGATTTGCAACCACGGTTTCATTTTCGGTTAGTATTGTAAAAAAATTTAGAGCATTTATAGAATTGTTGATCAATAAATGAATTAAATGGGTTTTCCGCATTCATAGTTTCACAGATTACAGAGAAAGATATTGCCTTGCAATCATGCAGTGTAGACTATATATATAGCGTCTATTACATTGGTAAGGAAAGCATGAAAAATACAAATATGCTTCGTACAAACTATTCGCTGTTCAGTATACTGTAGCTAGCTATATCCAGCTATGCTTTTTTCATATTTCAGAGCGCTCTCAGTTCCTCTATTGTGCTATTTCATAAAAAATGTATGAGAATATATTCAAAATGTGTGCATGAACTTTTAGTCGAGCTACTGTAAACAATTAATTAATACATAATTATATAATTGAAACACACAAATGTATTAATATACACTGATACAGGGTTATGCTGAGCGTATAATTATCGCAGGATTGATTCCAAATTTATAACAAAATCAGCGATAGGAAGTCCTTGGCATAAAAAAGCCTAGATAAAACATTCACATGTTATAAAAGGGGAAGATATTCAATCTGAATCATTCAGTTACAGTAGGACTTGTAGTCGATGCTTCGACTATGAAAATAGTCTCACGTGATAATGTTGCTTTGATGTCAATAATAGTATGCCGAAATAAGAATTACAATGTTAAACCATACGAGGGTCATCAAATCGGTCGACGTAGCATAGGTATTAGTAGAGCTGCTTGCTTGTTGACATCTTGAAATTGCAGGACGTAATGGAGATGTAATCATAGGTTTAACCTCTTGTCTCTCATGATATGCCTATAAACACATTATGGTAATAGTAAATCAAGAGATCAGGTTCGAATCAAGGTCAAAGGAAAGAGTTAGAGAGAGTGAGAAAAGGGGCATACGTTAATACTGTAACTTTTTCTACTTTTTGAAATCCGCTAACTTTTAGCTGAGCAATATTTGTGTGAACTTAGAGTCATTCTATTACTATAGTGGCTTCAAAGGAATTCGTGTCTTTTCATCTTGTTTTCTGATACTACCACGATATAGCTCTAGTGGACTAAGGGATAAGTAAATTGATACTAACAAGAAAGTTGATGCTTGTAGAATATCAGCCTATTTTCTTATTTCATGCAATGAAAGAATTGATAATGGCTATCACGAGTTGTCTATGACTCGTGATAAAGCGTTTAAAGGCTAATTAACTCACAGCATTAATTTCATGAGCAATAAAATGATTAAGTAAAGCAACATTGAAAGACAGAAATTCATTTAAAAGTGAACACCTTCTGATCAATAAATACCTGCGTACACATTTGTACACAACGAGATTGTACACATTTTACTCAGATACCGCTTTTGGGGGTATAATATCGTGGGTAGATCGTATCTACTAAATGCCCCACTCAACCTAATGTAGGATCTATTACAATATCAAAGATGTGGCTCTTGTCAGTTTTTGTCAATTATCAAAAGTATATACTTACAAATGAACCATTTCTATTACTCGTGCAAAAGCCCGTCTGTACTCTTCGTTCAGTTAATGTTCTCAATTCGTAAGTCATTTCATTTGTCCAAGGTATTCCAGTCCAATTGTATTCACCCCTGGATGGAACGGTATGAAAAGCAATAAAATAGTATGCTAGATGTGATCAGCGTTATCAGATTTTTGAAAGTTTTCCTCTACTGATTTCACCAGAACATGTATATGAAATAAAATCAAGTTCATGAATCAAATTTCGAAAGCATTTTTATTAAATTTCAAATTTTAATTGAAGAATTTTCTTGACGATCAGGTGTGCTATATTTCAATCCCCTTGCAAGCTAGAGAAACATATACACTTATACAGTACACATATGAAAAATAACTCAAGACTCACTCATTATTGCGTTGTGAATATTTTGCATTAAATTGCTCTCCAACTATCGCATTGTCTGATGAACATATTATCAAATTAACTTTAGGATAATAATGCAGAAATGCATAACACATCTCTTCTCGGGTTGACTCGCCTCCCTGTAAACGGCAAAAGTAGCTAAAGTTTTATTACAAAATAATCGAAACGTACTATTTGTTACAGTTGTTTGATGCAAATCCCATTTCCTTACCTCTATGACAGAACATTACGAGTGCCATTTGACTTATTTCAGAATTTTCATACATTAAGCATGCGTGTCCCACAGCTATATTGAGTCCCATGCTCTATCTGTGTCTGGCTACATATAAACTATAAAAGCATTGTTGTGCTTATTCTGATGAATACCTTTCGATGAACTTTAAAATTGGCACTCATATATATGTCCGGGGGTATTTCGATATGGTTGATGTACGGGAATGTGCCGATTGAAGTAAATATTGGTTTAAGGAAATATTTAGTATAAAATTTTAACACTAAGAGTAATGTTAAGCACTGAAAGTCTGTGAGAGAGGGTAAATTTCCGCTTTTTAAGGACTAGCTATTCATTTGAAGAAATATATATATATAAGATATTGATTTTGGTTATCAAAAATATCAATGGAGACGTTTCGAAATTCAAATTGACACAGGCATTTTCTAAAGCCTTTCCCTCCCTCCAGGTCACAAGATAAATGACTAAATGTCATCTATACTTACAAAAGTTGGTTGGTTTCTCGATTCCGTATTGTATTGGCAATAAGTTAGAATACTTTCACCCTGGAAATATGAAAAACAATTTTTCTCTTGAAAATGGAACTCTAGAAAGACATGTTTGAAGTATTCTTTCCATTGGGCATTTGGTATTTGTCTTGTTGCAAAACATAGACCTGAAAATCTGAATTGGTATTTTCACACTCTCTCTCGACATGTTACAAATTGCAGCAACAGTGTTAACAAGTCGAGTAGAATTGTGAGTATAGCTCAATTTTTCCGTAAAGCATTGCCTCCTTATCATGAAAGGCAAGTAAAGGGAAATGAAATGATGGAAGAATAGGAGCCGTTGAAATTTGTTGCATGCTGTTCCGAGAATCGTTAATCAGACAAATGCTTCATATTTTCGAATAATAAAACTCGACTGCGTATGCTAAGAGTGGAGACTATAGCTGGTAAAAAATTTATTTGTTTGAAGCATTTTATTCAAATTAGAACAATTGATGAAGAAAAATCCACTAATTTCAAAACAGTGCCTGTTTCAATTCATTAATTGCAGAGATACCCTATAATTCTTTTGGAATGTACACCAGGGAATAATCGATTATATGTCCTGCTAAAATCAAGTGTTGAGCAAACTTTTGAGCTCGTTTTCATGTTCATGCTTTCAGTTACAATTTGGTATCGCAAAAAAAAGAAGAGCAAATCAAATTGTAAGAATGGTTTTATACGGAAAACTTCTCTTTGCTCTGTGGAAAGTATGATAGGGTGCTTAAAATATCTTGATTCAGTCACTGTTGTAGGAATATGTCTTGGCAACGTTTGTGCTTACAGCATGTAGGGGTATCTCTTTCGGTAGCAGAACGGTTTCCTGAAATGGAAGAGAAAAAGATAATTATTATGATCATTTTAATTACTTTCACTAAACTGCAACGATATCTCAACTGTGCATGAATGAAGTGAAGAATTCGAGTTTTCAACTATCCTTTGCTCGATTTTCGGGAATGTTCAAAAATTAATTCGAAACATATGCCGCATGGATTGCGATTTAGATCTCCTTTGGTATTCGTCAATAGCTTGACAAGACTTGCTGAAAAGTAATATAAACGGACCTAACCTGTAAATTAAAATCGTAGTTGTCATTTTTCAAAACTCTTCGTAATTCAATTCCATTTTTAACGATAGAAGTCGAGATCTTTCTACCAGCTGTGTGCATGTGAAGCATTGCAGCGAAAATATTGACAGTTCCATTGTTGTCTTGATTATTAATTCCCTATGGATTAAAACACAGTTTATAGAGTAAGTGACAGTCAATCTCTATGAAGTTATTATCGTCAGATTTGACATGGAAAGACAAAATATTCAAAATCATTATTCTTGATGGGTAGAGACAGTAAAACTTGCTTAGCATCCCTAATGAATTTGATTTCTATATTTCATTTTCCATATTCCCCCCTCCCGGATATGCTATTGTAGAGTCTGATGGTCTTACCTCGGTTAATCCAACCTTTCTAATTAATTTCCCTTTTTTCCTGATCCAGATTAGGGATACTAACCGAGGGTAGCAAGGTCGACTACAGCTGTATCGTGTATCAAAATGACAAGAAGCAAAGGAATTAATTATCATCTGGACTTTAATAAACATGCGAATGATACAGGAATGATAAAATCTGAGAAATAACCATATGTTAGTTAAATCATTTTATCGAAATCGTGATATCACCCGCCCCTTATCTTCGTATACGTCTGATATTGTTTTCCGCAAAAACCGTTTGAGACATTAGCGGTTCGAATGGGTATAAATGCAATGTAACCTCCGATTCACTAGAAATATTTTTATGATTATAGCTAGACGAATTCAATAACAGACAGCCCATCAATTGTCACCTCTGTACAAAATGGATAACAGTAGCCATAATTCTGCCAACTTTTTTGTCTTGGTGGAATAATATGATCTTGATCAAATTTTATGCCTGTCGCAATTACACCAGCATCGTATTTTCGTAAATTTGATGTGAACATTAAACGCATACCAGAACTGTCTATCAAACCTGGAATCAAATTAAAAATGTATGTAATCATCTTGAATATTACAAAGAAAATGGAACAGTCCTGTGCCATTGAGAGTCTTCTGAATGAAGGAATGAAGATCTGTAAGCTATCGCGAAGCATAACAAAGCCTGATTCATGTTCAAGGTCGTGAATTGATTTTATTAATCCAATATGTAAAGATCATTTTCAGAATACTCTCTCCCAATCTTCAATAGGACTAAAACTTTCAGCTCGAATGTGCAAGATACAAAAGTGAAAGGCAGAATGTATTCTCAAGTTATATTCTTTGGAGACATATATACAGGCAATAGAGTGTGAATGTTTTCAAAATCAAATAGAGAATTTGCAAAATTTGTAGCCTATGTATGTAATTATTACATACAAGAATCGTTATAGATACATTTGTCGCTGTTTGTCAGGATGTTAAGTGTTACATAAACACTTTTAGGCCACGGATTTAAGAATTTAATAAAAATTCTTCTGTTTGGATATATAGGAAAGTATGTATAATTACCTTCTCTATTTTGTGGATTGTCAAAATGAACTTCAATCAAGAAATACATGTCTCCATCCTCACCAACTGGGATGCCAGCTACATCCGGTGTTCTGATAGCCTTTAAATTGATAATGGATGAATGATTTGTTTGTTTCTGTGTAATAGCATAATGCAGATTACATACAAGAACATTGATTGGATAGTAAAAACGTGCAAGTTATGACATCTATTTATGTGTGTTCTCATTATGGTAATCTCAGGTGAATTTTCTTTCATTTCTAAATTTGATAACCATTAGACGCATGGAGCGCTTCGGAAATCAATGTGAT
Source organism: Haliclystus inabai (assembly GCA_025505365.1). Classification (NCBI taxonomy): domain Eukaryota; kingdom Metazoa; phylum Cnidaria; class Staurozoa; order Stauromedusae; family Haliclystidae; genus Haliclystus; species Haliclystus inabai. The sequence continues at coordinate 5,705 of JANVCG010094327.1, forward strand.
GTAAGGATTTTGTCCATCGGATGACGAATGTTTGATGATAGCGATTTGAATTTGCTTCACCATAGCAAGTTGACCATGTTAGTTAATTAAAGTAAACATGCAGTAATTATCTGATTCTATGAAATGCAAAGCATTGTTTTGAAATAGAACCTTAATCACAGGCTCATCATTACAAGTTGTTACAACATGGTTACAAGAGACGTAAATGATCAACATGAACTTTGCATTCAGCTTTTCCATATATCACTTGCAATAAGTTTCTTTTTTATGGTCTGGAATGACTTAATCAATGTGTAAAGGAACTCAGGAAATGAGCTCTACCTTCTTTAGCTACTAAACGTTTGCTCCCCGTCTCTGAATATTCATACTTTTATGCTAAAGATGAGTAAATTCATGGACGTTTTATTGTGATCAGTACTCCATGTCAAAATTGCATCAATAAGCATGGGTTTAATTATATAAGCTCTCCAAACCTTTTCATAATTTAAAAATACATGTATATACGTAGCGTATTTATGCAAATATATTAAAATACAATCTTACATCACCACCAATAGCCCAAGCGGCGAATATTGTTGAGCCACGACATCTGGATGCCATTTGTTCTGGTAGCATATTCGGTCGCTTGCATTCGAAGCTCAGACCAATATGAGAATCATTTAATAATTTACCACAATGATGAATAAGAAAATGATGAATAATACCTTCATGACCAGATTGGATGACAGGTCTCATCTGCATAAAATGAAAAGGAAAAATCCATGTTGTAGTTTGGATATATATACATTGTTTTGCTTTCGTGTAATTGTGCACTTCAGTGGCACTAGAGCCATATGAATAATTGGAGTATGTAGTATCGGCCAAGGTAATCGAAATTAGGTCTATGAACTGAAATTGAAAAAAATGGAGCAAATATCTGCCATTGTATATGTAAGTGCTTTTTGGCTGTCTTCGCTAAAGCATGTTACTCAGGAGCCTGATCACCGTAAATGATGTGAGTATACAAACCTCGGTGACGTGACGCTTTCCTCCGAGATCATTTTGAGGTATCTTAACGATTTGACACCAATATGTTGTATCTTTTTTAGGTATTTTCACCTAAAAAATTGCAATAAAACCTCAAAATTATAAACATGGGAGTGAAACCCTGCAAACATGTGTGAGTCAATAATCATATATTACATCCGAATTTTGAAATAGTGAAAGTTAATTTGTTGGAGGATTCATTGATAAGTCTTGCGTTTTCTACTTTCATATTGATACTAATTTCACGGGTTAGTTCAATATACTGAACGAAGTATGGTGCACTTAATTGATTATGAGGAATAACTGACGATCTATAGAGTGGATAAAAGAGCTCTCACTTGATAACATTGAACCTTATAAGTTTATCTCCGACGAGATTTTCTTTATGAAGATTTATAGCGGTAGTTTGTTTTATTCGCTGAATAAGAAGCTTTAGAGGAAATAAGTAATATTTTGAGCGAAATATGGAAATAAGTTAGCTGAAATCCTATAATGGTTCGTTCATATGACACATAAACTACGAAAAATGGTTCGTATGGAATTTATCATTATGAAGCGAATTCAATCCTCATACCTTATTTAGTTTTATGTCAATGTAGCCTTCTGAGGCAGTTGAGTTGGATGTCTTGAAATGTTTTACAAAATCCAATAAATTGACACTTCGTGATCCTCTGTTAGCTTTGTGGAATTCAATTGTAGCATCATCGTTAGGGTTTGGATCTCTATCCCCGTATGCAAATATCAATTTAGTCGTCCCAACCTAGTACCAAATATAAGATTTTATATAAGGTTTTCTGAAGTCTGATTGGTCGATCGAACGTGTATGAATGCTAGGATACACATGACTTGATAAGCCTCGTGTGCCGTAGATATTATATTTTATTTTCGAAAAAGCTACCACACACTGCTAAATTTTGTAATTATATTCGCTAACTCGGACATGTTCGGAGATACTCTTGAAACTAAGAATTACTCGATTACAACTCGTACCTTGTTACCGTGCCACTATTATGTCTCTCAGCATTTTCTCCTTTAGTATATACCCCTACTAACAAGGCAAGTGTGTGTTAGCCCTTCTAGATTATACCTTTAAATAGTACACGTTTAGAAATTATTGTCTCAGATGGTTAATCGTTAAAAAAAATCGAGAAAGCAACATTGTGATAGCAACATGGGGAAGATGTTAATTTAATTTATTGTGATCTATAATGAATTTGCGGCATATTAGTTTATAGATACCCGCCCAACGTCAAAACAAATCAGAAATTTACGAATGTTGTCACTTGTAATATTCTTCAAATCATCTCTTCACATTGATGTGATGTGATGCTCCCGCACTTACGTTAATATTATTGTCTTTCATGTCACAGGCTTCAATCGATCGATTAAATTCCAAAACAGTCTGACCGTTAAGCTCTTTTGATCTTGTAAGAATGAAATCTTGCTCTTCATCTCTCAAAGGCAATTTCTCTCCGGTCGCATATCGATCCTACAATAAAAATATGGATAACTTATCATATTGTATTGTGCTATTTGATTTTGGTTATACTGTGTTTCAGTAATGCATACGATAGTGTCGATTTCGCTAGGGTTAATAAATCAGACCAATCATCAAGGGTCTCACAGTTTTTTATAGACATGCAAGGGCTTACAAATTGCTTGGGTGAAAATTAATACTCGATGTCACTACATAGTACTACTACAGTAAGTGATAAGACTTTTGAGGTTTTATATTAGGATGTCTATTTTGTGCTCATATTCGGCTCCACCCTTTCTCAAATCTGTTCCAATCGCTCCAAATTAGAAAAAAGAATACAAACATAGAAGGATGTGATTAATCGCATCAAATATTTCTATTCAATCGGAGATATTTGAGCAGCTGCCCTATCTTGAAAATATTTGTAAATCAGATTTGAGTAATTATTTTGTTATGTTGAAAATTGGAGGTGAACTTTGTTACAAAGTACTGTATGAGATATGCAAGTATTATTTGGAGTACAATTTCAATATGTTATTTTGTATTGTAAAAAGGTTGTAGAATAAGTTCATTGGAGCAAAAGTTTAACACTGAATACCATTTGTCGAACTCTTGACAACGAATAAGAGATAGCGAAATGAATTTGCTCCTTTTTTCAAACGAATGACATCAAACATAATTATTTGTTTTTGACTTTATGATCAAATGCTGAAATTCTTTCATATACAATAAAGCGGTAACACTATTTTCCTTCCCACGCAATAAAAACCGCTTCAGATCTCCCAAAAAATAAAAAATGTCCCTATTTACATGTGGTTTATATGGTGAATGTACGTTTTCTGATTGTCGTATTTCCTTGTTAGCGATTTAACCAACATACAGATCATACAGAAACCTGAAAATGACAGAGCATCATTATACCGCTATTTTGCCTAGTTATTTTCTTGGTAAATTTTAGACATCAGAACAACTGAAGATTTAAAATGTTTCTGGATAGAAATAAGACTCAAATCCAGAGGTTCCAAACTAGAATCATCCGATTTGATCTACCATGTTAGGATAATCTTGTAATGTGTGACCAGATTTCATTTTGATTCAAAGTTTGATCCGTTTCAATTTTTCAGAGGAGACATGTAGCCCTCCGTTAAATTTAATTCCATAGAGATATTGCAAAAGAGTCTCTACTCTCTAAATTGAGAAAACTTGTAATTGGATAAGGACGCAGATCGTGTAATATTGTTTACTACAAAAAGTGTGGATTGTATTGAATAGAGTTTATGTGACATAATCCATTATTTATTTAAAGTAAACTCCAAGGTTGAGTATTTGATCTTTCCTGAAAGCGGTTTGTTAAAGTCAAATTTTTATGTTTGAACCATGCCAAGTCAAAAACAAATGTGGTTTCAATGTTTCCGTTTCAAACTTTAATGCTTTACAGAGACAAAAAAACAACGTAAAAGCCCTCAGATGTTTAATAGCATTCATTGAATGTCAAATTCAATTTTTGAAACTAAAGTTTGAAAAATCAACCAAATAAAATCAAACATATTCTATACTCACCACTAGATATCCTGTCCCATTAGGTAAAACAAAACCAATTGCAATATCTGCTCCACCCATTTTACCAGACAATCCTTTAGCAATACCAAAACCTACCCATCCTGTTGTATTTACAACTGTAGCAAACGATACTATACTATTTCCATGATCAACTGTCCAAAACAATTGATATTTTTCACTTTCATCCAAATACATAACATGATCGTAGTCGTCAAGAATAATCAACTTTGAGATAACTTCTTTGAGACAAACAATGTATAAAACCAATAAACAATAAGATAATTGTTTTGACATATTCTCTAATTAACCTGAAAAATTCTTTGATGGAAACTTAACGCTTTGATCTACACCATGAAATATAGCAATTCAATTTCTGATCACAATTCACTTTGTCTCGTTTTCTGTGTAACTTTGATAGAATTGTAAAGTGAAATTTTTCAGCCAATGTTTTGTACAACCTATACCGTATTTGTTCTTCAAATAATCACTGATAACTGACGGTCTCACAAAGTTTTACAAGTGTAACAAACCGTGACTTGATATTTGATTTCTAAACAAATAACATAACATTGAAAAATGTTTCATAACTAAGATACTTTTATAGAAGAACTGTTGATATCTCTTCTGTAAACGTTTACCAAAGAAAAAACGTAATCGAACTTCATTCTATCATGACTCTACTGTGGAGTGTTACGGCTTGTAAAAATTCCGTCCATTACCCTTCAGACCAACATTTTCAGCCTACTTATCGGGCGCTATTGAGCAAAATAATGTACGTCTTCTCTTGAAAGTTGGATGTTTTGAGCAGTGAAGTCAATTTCACTACAAACTCTATATTATGATTTGAAAGCGCTCATTTCTCAACAGGCAGTTTACGAAAAATACCCCCTCCCCTGGACATAAATTGACATGCTGGCAGAAACAACAGAGAAAGAAGATGAAAGCGAACTTATTGTTGGTAGGCTCAGCGGAAAATTAAAAGTGGCGCGAAATCATAGCCCGGTTTGAGGAAAACAAAAAGATACTGTTTTCATTCAGCAGTGAAATTGTTCACGTATTATCTTCTCAATGGATAGCAAACATGACTCGATGATTTTAGCACATGAGAAAGCAAAAATTGTAGAAAACATTGTCAACATTAAACTCAACTTTAACTCATATTATCCATTCTAAAACTCGGAAATGAAAGGACACTGTCTTATAAAACATCACTCAAAAGTGCATCAACACACGTTGACGACTATGGTTTAGAAATCGTACTAGAATCCTATCAATAATTGACACCCAGAAGAGCCAGCAAGCAATATAGTAGCCATTCCACTGGCAAAATCCACTTCAGAAGACATCAATTAACTACCAGTGCCATTACTTTTAAATGCTGAATAGCATTTAAGCAGCACAAAGTAAGTACGTAACTCAGAATTTAGAAACAAACGTGTATAGTGACTACGTTTGAGGTCATTGTACTGCTTGATTGTAATTAATTGGCTACTTCCTAATTTGGTTCAGATTTTTATCATTAGGAGAGTTAAGATCTTTGATTCATAGACACTCAATACTGTGAAAAACATTGATTGAGACACATAAATACGTTCAATCTCAGGAATATGGTGCTGAAAATCTGAAAATGTGAAAATCTTGATGATGTGAGGGACATTTCTCACTTGCAATTTCATAAAATAACAACTATATAATAAATTAATCAACAATTATGAAATTAAATAAATATTGAAATTCGAAACGGCAAGCCCATTTAATCAAATACCTTTATCCAATCAGATAAAATTGAAGCTTTTCTAGTTATTTCAATACCGTACAATTACCATCACATTATTATATAGCTCCAATTATACTTAAAATAGCTTACTGAACAAATATGGCCCTTCGAGCCAAGCCTTGTTGCATATTCGCACTATCGGGGAATCCAATGTTTTCTTTGTATCAACAAATTTCTTATGTACCATAAGTTCACACATCATGATCACCATGTTTTCAAACAATCATTTTTATGACAACAAGAGATAAAGCAATCAACAATGATTGTCCAACCGGACTGTTTGAACTATCAGGATTATCAGCAGATTCGTCACCGAAACAGAATGGGTTGCCTTCTTTCTCAAACAGGTAGTGGTATGAAGTAGTAAAATTTCTAGCATCTTCACCTCCACAATTTTTATCCATTGCTTCCTTCAAACACGTTAATTGCGTAGAGTAGGCGCTGAAATGATATAGTAATTTAAAAATCATGAACCTTTTTGAATATTACAAAGGTATAGCTACTGTGATAGTTGATGTTGAAAATTCAAAGTGAGAGCACAAAGTTGCTTAACATAGTAATATTTGCCTTCTACGGGTTTTAGGTCTCATTTTAGCTGGTGCTTCAAAACGGATTAAATTTTGAATGAACGCAAGCAAGAAAGAAGGAAAGAGAGTATGTGGAGCCTGGTTTGATGGAAAAAATATATAAAGAAAAGAATTCGGTAGCTGGAGCACTCTGGCATGAAATGGTTGTCTTGCGCAATTTGTTGATTTTCACCACTTGCCACGTTCAACCTGACCTAGCCATAATGGCGAAGTCAATCCTTATCGCTCACTGAGCAGTACTGATGACGGCTAACAGACTGAAACAAGTACTTGTCTGCTGCTATAAAGAAGAGGATTAAAAATTTTCGTCCTAAAATGACAACACTATTTGTAGAATGATCTATTACTAACCTACAAAGTCTTTGGTCAGCTCGATTGGATCTGAATTTCTGTGTAAATTTATTTTATTCCAATGGAGGTGATGATTGTGCACCAAAATTACCTTTGAGGGAGAAGTTCGAAATACCACATGGTAATCTATCCATGAACCGTCTATAAAGTTTAGACCATCTTCTATCTTGAGGCAAGCTCTCACTGCACGACTTATGCACGGTCTCAGTTCTGTGTCTAATGCATTGCTATAATAGTGAAAATTATATATCCACATTGTTAATGGGAGAGCATTTTTATCATAGAACTGTTGCTGTCTGAATGAGTCAGAATTAATAGTCTAAACCCAATCGGCTATATCGTATCTCTTCATTGGTAACATAGCAATTTCTTCCCGTTCCAATGATTGTAGAGCCACAATCGAAAAGCTAAATTTCTTAAACGAAGAGTATAGTTGTAAAACACATAATCTGTTGAGCCTCAACATTAGCTATTAGGTGAAATAGATCTGATACATTTTCCCACAAGCTTCTCACGTGCAATTGAGTGCGGTGTTATTCTTCAACTGTTCGTAAAATTCTTTTTGACATTCGGTAGTCATCTTTTGAAATGGTACGTGTTGGATACAATCAGGTAGCTCAGATTGAACACCTGTGAACATAAAAGATGACAATTTGATTGAGCTGATTGAAATCGGTCGCACGACCTATAACCCATGCAGCATACCTGTGTATAATATTTATGAGTTGTGTTTACGTATAATTGTTTAATTGTCAGTAGCCATTACTTCCTCTCAATGTACTTGTAATTTTTTAAATGTAAGCATTTTCTTTCCTCGTGTACCGCAGCTATTTTAAAATGCATCTTGTAACGCCAGTCAGTTGGTTCCTCACCTCTTAACCGTCACTATCCACTGTGAAATAACCCCTTAAAAGAGTGGACAAAAATGAGGTCAAAAATCCATATGCTGACGTTAACATTAGCGCAAAAGAGCCCTTTCGATCGTAGAATCGAATTGTGGAATTTTCAAAGAGCTTATAGAGAAGACAACTGCCTACAATTGAGATACACAATGACTATAAGCTGCTTAACATCATTTTTCTCGCATTTATCTATGAACAATCAAAATTTTGTTACAATAATATGTTCAAATTTTGAAAATTGAGTATCAGAATTTGAGTTTCCCTCAGATAAAGATTAATTAATCAAAAGATTTCTCGTTCAATTTCTAAGTAGAAAGTGCTGATTGAATTAAAATCTCCGTTTTTAATTTTTCTGTAGAATAAATCTTTTGCCATTTTCGATCTTTCAGATACAAGACGAAGATATCATGTATGCAAATCACTGTGAGATTGCATATAGATGAAAAACTTCTTGAATAGTCTGCAGAGAGGAATCAAGACCTGCAATGGAATCATGCCATTTGGCATTCTGTTGTATACTACTCCTGATATCTAGAAACTCAAAATGAAAGTCAAAGAAAACGTATTTCCAGAAATTCTCTAAAACAATAACATGTCCTCAGCTTAGGACATCATGTTGAATTCATATCTGGTAAATGCTAGATCATTTGTTTTTCAAGTTCAATATATACGAAATAGCCTGCTCGCAGAATCTCCTGAAATCAAAACTCGGTAAACCACTTTAAGACTGCTTTCTCTACTGTTTTGCCAAGTTTCACTTTTAGGAGAGTCTGGGAGCAGGCTATATACAGGATGGAGCAAGTATATTTGAAGATTGTCACTCGTTTTGCACAATTCCATTCCAGAATTCTAAAATGTATAACCTAAAATTTGTGTAATTATATTATATAGAAAGATAACTCTATACAGACGGTTTACAAATCTAACTAGCTAATGAAATGCGCCTTATCCCGAATGATGCCAAACAATTATAGTAAGATGGTTTGCAGCGGGCACTGACTCATGTAGTGTAATATCGTGATCATTTCCTGTTAGCTATATTGTAACGGCTGTTTTAAATCATACAGCAATTACTATACAATGAACATGTATGTTATTGATGGATTTGACTGAATGCTATTAGAATAATTCTATTCAATTCATCTTCGGCGCTCATTTTTGTTCACTGTTAATTGTTTCTTGTTACATTGCTTTTAAAAATCTGTGGAAACAAATGAATTGTAAACAATTTGGAGATAACGGTAATTCATCCTGCGTCACATAATGCCTTTGTAGGACATTCAAACACATGTTTTATCGTAATTGTTGACGTGAATTGTTAATTAATTGTTTATCGTAATTGTTGACATCTTGTAGTCGAAGTATCATCTTTTCTTTCTAAAAACCAAAAGCTTAGATTCTATAGCAAGAGCTTCCGAGGAATCAGAACAAGTCATGAAATAAAGGTTCTGTTTCGACGAGATAGGCCAACTATCCATGTCACTCCTTTCAAAAGCGGAGTTTCGAGATTGTTTAAACTGTAAACTAATACAAACCTCTCTCGCCCAGACATTTTGTTGTAAGAAGGTGCTTATAGGTGGTTATACGGTAAATTTCGCTCTCTCAGCTTTAATACAAACTTGTGGAAGAAGAAGCATTCGATTTCATCGTGTAAGTGGCATGAGCTAATGCATTTGTACTCTGTATGGAAGGCAATAAATTATAAATCATTTTGTTGTTGTTGTTGCTGTTGTTGTTGTTGTTGTTGTTGTTGTTGTTGTTGTTGTTTTTTGATTGATTTGATTTTGATTTTGATTTGAATTTATTCAAAAATAAAAAATAAATTTGGTTAGGCAGATACAGGTTATAAATAAACACTTATGTACAG
>JANVCG010094438.1:0-15247 GCA_025505365.1 Haliclystus inabai
ATAATGTCGAAACGTTGTCTATAACTACTTGTAGTTTTTTGTCGCTATCTTTTATCTTGAAATGCTTTCCCAAGAAAATTATTATTATTATATTAATTATTCCTATTGTTATTGTTATTACTGGTACATAATTTGATAGAAATTGGACCATAGGCAGGTGGCTGCTCTATAGGATGACCTTCATAAACAGGTTTTAATGTACTTTTCTATAAGGCATAGCTGGAATCTTTTCGAAGTGCTGCTGTAGAGTCTGCTGTCAGCAAAGGAAGTCCATTCAACGTCATAACTAATGTTTGGTCTCTTTATCCCCATTCGATAGTTCGGTCGAAGCAGATTATTAAAAATGACGATTTCTATACAGCACAACTGTCTTTAAATACCATCTCTTTATGATGGTCAATATTGTTTGACTGATGGCTGGCCATTATACACAGGTTCTAATCATTTCATACCACTTATTATACAATATTCTTTACATTGTATTACAGGTGAGGGTCAGTTTGGTAAAGTTTACTCTTGTGTTAACCTTGATACAGGAGAATTAATGGCTATGAAACAGGTAATGGCTGCAGTTTAAGAGTTAGCAGACAGCAATGCAGACACTTTTTTATCAGTATAGTTTGCCTGCACAATACCAACACAATTCCTAGTTATTTACTGTATATGAATCCGGTAGGAAAACTTGAAATGCTAGTATGCTGGGTATTGCGCAAACGGACTATGCAAAGAAATGGTGTTGCTAAGACACAAGGTATATCAAAAATATGTGAATACTGTATGTTGTTTTCTTTTTTGGATTTCTTATTTATCTACAGCCAGGTAAGCATTCACTGCTTTTCTTCACCGGAGTGAGTTCACATAATGAACAAGTTAACAAGTCAGCATGTTAGTGTTTTTTTGACCGGATGCCCTTCCTGACGTCAACCAATGTTGCTCCAGCAAGGGATTGAACCCAAGACCCTGCGGATCAAGGTCCAACACCCTAACCACAACACCACGGATATATGCATATCTAAAATATAGCAGCAGACAAGTACTTGTTTCTGGCTGGTAGTCATCATCAGTACTGCTCAGTGAGGCCATAAGGACTGACTTCGCCATTACAGCTAGGTCAGGTTTAACTTGGCAAGTAGTGAAAATCAACACATTGCGCAAGACAACCATGTCATGCCGGAGTGCTCAAACTACCGAAGTAGCGAGCTATATCTAAAAATATATATTTGATAGTGATAATTTCATTATTCAAAGAAATTATTAATAATAATAATAATAATAATAATAATTTGTGATCACTTTTATAAAAAATAATTTTTTTCAATAGGTTCCTTTTCAACCAAATGATTATAGTGCCATTCAAGAAATTGCCGATGAATTCAAAAGTATCGAAGGTCTTCGCCACGAAAGTATTGTTTCATATTATGGGGTGGAGCTACATAAGGTAATCGGTTGATCATTCAATTAAATTATATATGTATGCCTATGGTGCTAGATACAACTGTAAATTAATTTTACGTGAAATCTTTTTTGTCAAAAAACCTTTCAAGATTCTTGAACTAGCAAACTATTTTTGACTTTGATATGATCTGTTTTATTTGAAACATGTAATTACTGCTAGAAAGAGTCTAAAATAGCTTATAAAGTAACATTGCAATAAGCTAAGAGTTATTCTGAAGAAAGAATTGTTTGGTTGCTCCTGTGTGCAGCCATTTCTAAGCACAATGGAACTTGTGTGAAAGGTCTTCTTACAGAGCAGCAGCGAATCAGCAGTCAGAAAATAGTTTTATCATTATATGTATCGGTCTATAATGCCAGTTACCGTGTATTAAATCTGAGTTGATGTTTTGTTCAATTAATTGAGTCTTGGATTAACGAACTTTCATGGTTTTATTTATATTCAGTCTGAAATGCTGATTTTCATGGAGTTTTGTGCAGATGGCACAATTGCTGACGTGGCAAAACTTGGTTTACCGGAATCAATGGTCAGAGTATATTCGTTGCAAATCCTCAAAGCGATCTCATTCTTACATCGAAATAGAATCGTACATAGAGATATCAAAGGTATGTGAAATCATTTCATTATTTGGCATACAAACCTTTTCAAATGACCACCTCTTGAAAGTGGTCATAGGGGTATCAAACTTGTTGAATATTGTACCGTGTTTTCAAACCTGTCTGAATCACCATAAAATGTTGCCACAGTAAAATGATTAGGGTGTTGGATCGAGATCCACTGGGTATTGGGTTCAATCCCTTACTAGGGTACTATTAGACCAGTTCCACTTGTCCCTTTGTTCACGTGGCGCTCACTAGCAGGAAATAAATAGGGCCTAGTGGAGCTAGTCTGAGTACTATCATTGGTTGGCATCAGGAAAGGCATCTGGTCAAAATTTTCGAATACGCTACCCTGTTACATGTTATTATATGAACCTGCTTCAGTGAAGGTAACTGAGAATGATTACCTGGTTGTTGTAAATTAAAACAATGTGCCCTGTAAAAATGGTTGCTTAATACAGTATTGCGTTATTGCATAGAGAGATAGCTTTATCAGTACGGTATTATTGTAACTGCATTGTGTAATTCACTTCATTTGTTCCACGATATCATCAATTGCATGTTACCTGTCCGTATTAGAATACCTGTATTTAATGACCACCTGGCAATAACGATCGTGTATATACTTTATATAATTAGCTGTGTTGCTCTCAATAAAATTTATTTTCAACACCATCAAACCTTGTGACTTGATTTTGTACCTTCTATTTTTTAGGTGCTAATATTTTCTTGTCAAGTGATGGTTTAATTAAATTAGGAGATTTTGGTTCTGCTGTCAAACTACGCAGTACGCTTCATACTATGGTTGGTGAAGTCAATCAAATTCATGGAACAACTGTTGGTTAGTATTAGAGATATTCTGTTACTAAGCAGTGACGTGAGCGATCCATAATGGTGACCAATTCAAATCTAGACCAGTACCACATGTCTCCACTCGCATACTACGGCGGCCTACGCTTTACAATGAAATGTGGGCACGTGGAGCTAGGCTAATCGGTTTCAAAAATCCGATGCTAAAATGAAACCCTTGCAAAACTTGAGTTTCTATTAAGTAGAATATTCCGCATGGAGGAAACTCGAATTTCATCATGGTTTATATTGACACCTTCAAGTGTCATGAATATCCAACGTAAACATTTTGCATCTGAAATTCTGTTTATACCGTTTCACTTAGCCCTGTGAAGTAATAAATAGAATGAGAATTAAGTTCATCTCGCGGATACGTTTATTCATAGAATGGTATGGATTTTATTTTGTCCAGACTGGTTTTATCAATCTCAATCATTTGTAATGAAACGGTTGGACTGGCTGCATATCCAGCCCCCTTTATAACCCCGCCTTGTTGAATATCCCCATTTAAATATTTTGTTTGGTTTTTATAAAATACTATAGCTTACATGGCACCGGAAGTTATCACGGAAGATAAAAGTACTGGTTACGGCCGCACTGCTGATATTTGGAGTTTTGGTTGTGTCGTTGTTGAAATGATGACCGGAAAGGTGAGGCTCTAGAGTGAATAGTGGTAACATCAATGGTCACCTAGAAAAAGGGACGTTGCAGTATTGCCTCGTATAAAACATGATATGGCGTTGTGATATTCTGTAACAAAAGATGTGATGATTTAAACATGCACACTGACGGCCGACTTAATGAAAATTCTAATGACGTCGACTGTCGTTTTGTCCTTTCCTTTTTATGTATGTTATAAGCCTGTGTGCAGACTAAGATGCTTCTTAATACGGGGTCTATACATCTGTTTACATATTGCATTGAAAAACGTTTTGCTGTCACTCAGACTAGTATGTTATGGAACGGTACACAACTGAAGATTGGTGTTCACCTAGGCCTGTAGTCTCCCTCGTATTCACGTAAATGTGACAAACAATCATCAAGCGAGGCCAAATCTGACGTTTAGAATTATGAGATCGAGAGATGTGCTTCTTGATTTTCGCAAGAGGAACATGCTTTTTACAAACTAAAAAGCATTTTTCCAAAATTGATCACGTAATTAACAAAAATATGTTTGAATTGAATATTACTCAACTCATTAGTATCACTTCAAACTGACATTGATTCGTGTAATTCCGTTTAGGCTCCGTGGTATGATTGTGATAACATGTACATGATAATGTATCGTGTTGGTAACGGAGCTTCACCGGATATTCCGGATACATTAAGTGACGAAGGGAAAGAATTCCTTTCGTACTGTTTTATACAGGATCCTGTCAAACGATGGACGGCAGATATGCTAGAAGGTCATACTTTTGTCAAAGTTCACCAATCGGATAGTTGAAATAATTTTACTATGTAAATATGATTATTTGTATAAATTAATTGGTTTCGTTTGACGAGGCCCTCAAAATAAAGGATCGGATTGCGGTTTTACTTGGAATCGGATTGAATGAAGATTCAGACAAACAAGATGTAGTCACGAGCTGTAGTCATGTAGACTAGATGCTCAACACATCAAATGTGCCATTTACACAAATATTTAGGGCTCGTGCCTACATGAACGATCCATTGAGTACGTACCCATTGCGTACAATGGGTGAGGGTGTAGAATAATGCAGTATTTTCTATGCACGTACTTTATCCTTGACCCTAGCCATTCGTAAGAAGTGTTATGTATTTATTTCTTCAATTTCGAGCTTTTCTCACAATAGAGTCTACGCGAAAACCAGCGGATTCAAAACTTCGCTCTACGGACATCCTATAGCTGTTTTGAATACCGAAACCCTATAGGTCCTTTGTTATTTGTATAGTGGAATGGCACTTTTTCTGTAAATAAAATAAAACTATTTGTCATTTTAGACTGCTTCATTTCCAAGTATTGATTGTGATGAGTTCGAGATATAAACGGTGTACGGAATTTTCAGTTGTATTTTATGACTCACTTTATAAATTAAAGTTGACAAAAAAAGATTCATCCTGTTTGTTTTTTGCTTATTCAACCAATCTTATTCATTTTTAAGTCAACATAAATGCCTTTGAATGTGTGGTAGATGTCTTGTAAATTAAAGCAATCAAATCCGCGAATGAAATGATTAAAATTTTTTCAAAAGTTCTCATATTTTACCTCGTGGCTTTCGAAATTATTATTACGTCATAGGGTTTCACCCACATTACAAACTATATTAGTTCGTATTTCAGAGACATCGATGAAGATGACGTTGATTCAAGTTTTCAGTTCTGTACAATGCCTAGCATGTATTTATATCTAAAGGATATACAAGGTATCGACTTATGCCTTGAAAATACTTCCGTCATGATACGCTTAATGGGAATCAAATAGATTTACAATGAAGTGTCGTTTGTCATTTAGTATACAACCCTAAAATTGCAAAAGGGCAGTAATAAATAAATACTCTTAAATTTCCACTAAACCAACAAAATTGAAATTCTACAGTTAAAACAGACAATATCAATTGCTCTTGATTTTAAATAAAATAGTAACTCAGATTATATATTGACAGTTTAGAAATGCTTTCTTTCACGTTGAATTTTCAAAAATTATTACAATCATAACGTTACGAGATTTTCGAAAACGTAACCCTAAAACTTGCCATATCCTCGGGATATAGAATGTATACGATTGTATCTAGAGCTGAATTGTTCAAAAGTAGATGACTGGTATACATGGGCAAATGTTAGTGGTAACCTGGGTTAAATCAATGTGTCGGATTGTGTTCTGGACTGCAATGTAATTGGTATTAACTGCGTTTGCTCGAAGGCTGTTTTAAAATGTTAATTAACATGACAACAGGGAACCTTTTATTGATCTAGTGCGCAATATCTTTTCATTCAGTGCAGTATCAATTAAGAGGGTTCTTTGCATCATTAAAAGGTTCGGTTAGATGTTTCACCGCTGCTAATAGGAGAATCCCTGCACACCAGAGTCTTATCCTCCTTTCCATGTAGACTTGTATCGAAGAGAAAGGTTTCGAGACACACTGTTAATCTCTGTGTTGCCAATACGCTGCACCTGTTTCCGACAGAAGAGCCACTAAATTTACATATGCAAAATCCGATGTTCTTATTAACAAACTATTGTACGCGCATGCACGTTATTCAAACTCAAGTATTGAAAGTCATTTGTGAATCTGAAGTCTTGGAAAAAAATATTGTCCAATCGATAGCATTTACCAAAAGCGTCCTCTAACAGGGTGATAGAATTGCGGCTATAAATTGATTGCATCGAAATGCTTTTCAGTCAACTGAAATTACGGATGCTTTCGTTCACAAGAATAGAGATATTTTGTGGAACCATCTCGCTTGACATTAATGACTTTCTTTCCTAAATAGAGAAAAAGAGATTTGTTAAATTAAGATCGTTCGGTTGTACACAGATGAAAGCAATGTTCCTCAAAGTGTTACCCCCAATGAGATACATCATTGTAGATAGAAACGCGCTTTTCAAATTGGAATGAGTTGCAGGCATTCTAAAGCTATATTTTTTTCATTTTCGTCACTATAAACACTAGCCGGCTAAATGTTTTCGTTAATTACACTTGATAAATCTATTCATATCAATTTTGCTTGTTTTCGAAATAAAATATTATTCAACAAACTTTCGGTTCAAGAATACGAACAAAATGTCAAATCCATTGCACGTAGTATTAGTTTGGAAACGAAATTTAAAAGTGGGTGAAACAGGTATGTTCAAGCCTTGAAACAAGTAATTGAATTTTAAATTTATACTTTGAAATTAGTTGATATGGTTAGTATAGTACAAGGTTTTTGCAAAAATGAATTGTAAATTCGGGGGACAAATCGCACTTTTGCTGCGTGAATTTCAATCTGGTCATGTAAAACTGAGGGTAGGCAACTTTTATTACAGCTGCATTGACTACTTAAATGTTTTGGGCGATAACACCAAGCTAGCCTACTTTTCTAGGTCAATATGTTCAGTATAACACCCTTTTTATTTGATAATTGATGATTTTATGCATTACAATTAATTTATGCTTATTTTTTCAAAATAATTCACAAATATCATGATGTGTTGACTGTGTTTTTGTATTTATTTGGCATGTAAAAACAGTACGCGATATATTTTAACAAAAAAGAAGCTACTTTGTATAATCCTGTCATGAGATTTATTTAATTCGATCCAATTAAATAGCTAATATCTTAATAAATTGATGTTAATCACATATGAACATTTGTTTCAATACGTTTAAAATAGATCCCGCCTATAGGTACAACGTTAAATTCTGATCTCTTTCCAGCTGAGTTCGCAACTGTTTCCATCTTGAAAATTATGAAAACAAAACATAGACACCCACTGTTTTTGCTATCGGTTAAAGTGCCGATGTTTATATCCATTTTATTATTACATCAAAGACATTTTTATACAATTCAAATAATAAAGTTTTGTGATCATTCAAGAACAGATCAAGATGAGTTAACATGCTAAACTGAATCCAATTAACAACACTTTTATGTTACATTGTTTTCCTAAATGATTTGATATATACCACGTTTACAGCTACAATAGATTCACAATTAACTTGTTAAAGCTTACTTTGCAAACGCTAAATGCGGCTAAACATTCTTTTATGCTATTCGTTGAATAAACACTCCCTCAAAATTTATACAAGCCCACGGGCGAGAAATACTTCAACTCGAAACGTTTTTTTTTTGTATTTTCTTCAGATTACAAAAATCGCGCCAAAAACTGGCCATGTTCCTCCACGTGTGATTTTTCAATTTAAAATTACGGAATGGCTATAGTTTTTAATTAATATCTGACATATGTGTTCGAAATTATTAATCAATATATGAATAATCATAGATGGTTTGTGATATTCAAAATAAACGATATTGTTTAGAATTGATTGATCTTCAACCAAATCTTTGTCCGTGCGATTCGGGACTGTGAACATCTAGTCGGGGTCCGTTTCAGCCACCTCAGCCATTTTATGCTATTTGTAGCAGAAGTGGAGCACATATCTCTGAAGCAAACGGCTTTAATACAGGGAAAAGCCTTTCAAAGACACTTATCTAATGTATGTCCTCCTGTCTTTGGTGTGATGCTTAAACAGAATACAAAAAATAGGAGAGACATTGTGCTATCCCGGTGTTTTCTTGATACATTCCATGCCAGTTGAAACATTCAATTCATTTCCCTCGGCTTGAATTGTCAGCATAAGGCCCGGTTTAAGGATAGCCCAAGTTTTCCTTTGTAATAATTTTATGCTTTATAACTTGGTACACATGAACGAACTTATACGGAAAAGGTCTGGCTCAGAGTACTGCATATTCATGTGTCGTGGGAAAACATTAAAAATATTATGTTGCGGTGTAGTACATAAGAAATCAAGATGGTAACATCATTAATAATCATTAAAGCGTGGTTGGCGATCGTGTGAGAATTGAATGACCATGAAACAAACAGCAAAACTAATAAAGTGAAATAGACCTTTCAGTATATAATTTTTGAAATAGAATATATACATCTTTCTAACTTATCTATTCACATATTTATAGTTCTATGATTCTATATAGTAACATTGGTGTGAATATTAAGAGATTAACATAGAAGGAATGGAAAGTTTTTCGTTTCAAGTTTGATTGAAATCCTTTGTCTCCATCCCAAGTTGCGTTTCTTACGCAAAGTTGTTGTTGAATAATTTCTTTACAATTTTTTATTAATCCAGTTACATTCTACTGGGATATAGCTGTACATTAAACAAAGATGTTTTTATACGTTTTTCGCGTTGTCGCCTGTTGCAAAACCAAACACGAACAACCTCTTTTTCTAGCCTCAAGCCCTCCGCAATTCCTAAAATTTCTAAAGAAGATGGCTTCGATTGTCTTTGGAAATGCCCTTCGAGTATTTCTTTGGCTGTCAAACCAATAGTTGTACGTCGTTTGCGCTTCCTTTCTGTCGAGGTTTTTTCTTGATTTATTGCTCCTGCAGCTTCAGCCCTTTCAAGCCATGTTTCTAGTAACGGTTTTAACTTATAGGCATTTTTATAACTTAATTGTAAGTTTTCAAAACGACAAATTGTGGTCTGACTGAAATCGGCGCCTTCGTTTAAATTTGCTAACGCAGAGCCAACGTTAGTTTGAGTGTAACCAAGTTTGATTCTTCTCACTTTAAAATCAGTAGCAAATTTCTCTAGCTCTTGCAATTCTTTCGATAAAACTGGAAATGCTATGTTTTGTTTCACAGAGAGTTCATCGTAGCTCTGATTAGGATATGATACACTAACAGATAAAGGAGCGTTGTGAGGATTACGCCAATCATTTGCAGAAATAGGATAAGATGCGTGATATAAATTCGATTGAGTTTGATTCAAAATTGAATTGCAAGGTTGAAGAATTTGTTCTTGTTCATGATAATTCATCATAGTACGCAATGCATGGTGGTACGGATCGGATGATTGATAATTGTACGACATTTTATCTACGCCTATAGGAGAAAAAAGACAACCACTATATAAAAAAAAAATATTATTTAAACATGTCAAAATATATCATTCTGAAGAAAATTTCTTGAACTAAATCTGATTCTGTAGTATGAGAAAGCTTACTCAAATTAAATATGGGTTTAATCATTTATCGAAAAGTTGAACCATTCTCAAAAAGGTACACAAACGAACTTTATTTTTATATTTTTCCGTCAGACAAAATCAGACAATTCGTTTGAAAAGTACTGGAAGCTATATAACTCATCTTGGACTTCAATTGAACTATGAATTAAAATTTTGAGAAAGAGTTTCTATCAGTTTGAACAAGATTTTTCTAAAGTATATAACAATTCAGCCTAAGATTTAGAATTGGACAAAACTTCATAGCTTGATACATTTGATCTATAACGAAAAATTGTCCCTTTTTATTTTCGTTGCGTGTTTTCACAAATTTATTGGACTATTTGTGAAATTACGTATACCACACCTAGAATAGTAATTAATTGAAATTTAAAGTAAATTGGATGCATTTTATTCGTACTTATTATTATAACCTCTGTTTGTTAAAATGGTAAAAAAAATTCCATGTCGGGTATTTAATTGAATATAGTTTAAAATAAAATAGAAATGTATATAGTTAAAAGCATAGGATTTAATATTCACAAAATATATTTTAATAAAGCATAGATATTAAATAGTTTCAATAATATACAATATACATACCTTTATTTGAAAATGATGAAAATATTTATGAATAATTGCAATTGATTTGATGTGTGCTAATTTGTATGTTGATGTATCTGGAGTGATTGATTTGTTAATAACTACTCTCGTACTATTTCAATTACTTTTTAACTGTAATTTTAAGAACAAGAGGCAATGCGGTTTTGATTGAAGTGGCATGGAAACGAGGAAATTAATGCATGGTAATTTTAGCAGCTGTTATAGTGAATATGCAAAAGTAAAATCAGCATATTATAATACAAGCATGTTGAATATGAGACAATGGGATACTACTATCTGAGTTGTTATGGTAACGAACTGTCAATCAATTACAACAGCAACAACAACCACTAAAAATATCATCAAATTATCATCATGTATTTTCTCTGTAACAATATATTATAGATATATAAATTCATGGTAATGTGATTGACGAATTACAAATCTCTGCTATCGTGTATCAAATGATTTTGAAAAATATTGTTGTCCCGATTGCTACAATCAATTAAATTATTAAAAAAACTATTTTAGATTCCTGTCAAGTCTATGAAACTCCCAGTTTGTGATTAATCTTCTAGCTAGCTACAATGTACGTAGTAAATTTTTTCAACTTAAAGAAATGTCCTAGTTTTCTAAATATTATTAACTCTTTCTCAAGCTCAGCATTTGTCTTCAAATTCCAATTAAACATACTCCTATGTAGGATTGAGCTACACATATCCTTTAAATTTAATTCGTTTGATTGGAAATTTTTATTTTTGGCAGGTGAAAATTATGCGAGACATGATACACAACAATAACTTATAATTCTAGGTACATACTACATATACAGATATACATGAATGGAGATTGTCTAATAGTATAGATTTATGTATTTAATGTATCAACATACATACCCACTAGTTAATAGTCTTTGATTTATCTTAAATTTTAATTGTTCTTAGTTATCTTAAATTTACTCATCTTGAAGAGATAATTATGATTTAGCTATGACATGATACAAAAAGTTATAGACGATAATTTCTACAGCTCGAGAGAAGCACAATCATATAGAAAGGGTAACGCTCTTCAAAATTCAGATACGTATGATCCACAGTTGATAATCTGCTTTGTAGCACATATCATTTGAAGCAGTTCTACCAGGTATAAGCTTCATTAAATATATCAAGGCTCAAAATAAATTATGATAGTAAAATGCTTATTTATAGCCTTAATTTGATATTGATTATTTGCAATGACAGTTAATCATTATTAATTCACGCAAAATGATCAACTCTGTATGTAAACGATAATTAATGGAGAATATTTCATTGTTCCAATTAGCTAGTCCACATGAATCGGCTTGTCGAATCCCTGCTTTGCCACGATAGACCTTTTAAGTATCTCATTGTTTATCGTATTGTGTTGGTAAACAGACCGTTTTGTAAAAATTCGTGATGATAACGCAAATGTTTTAAGAGCAACGTTGCCGATAGGAGCTTTGAGCTGGAAAGTATAAAATGCCGACAGATGGTAATCAATTGTAATTTATAAAAAAAATGTTTGTTATGAACAATTTCAAAAAATTTCCTTTACAAAATATTTCAAAAATCATCGAGTTTAATCTGCATTGTTTAACGACTAGATTATCGATAAGCATTTTTAACCAAGTTTAAAACAGATAAATATCATATCGCTCACTTCTAGATGTTTATCTTTGTTACTAAACTTTAAATGACCATCGCTTTCTGTATATTTGATAGGCAATCTATCAATATTTTATTCAAATATTTATTGTAATCATCGTGACGCTTATTTCTCCTGATTAATGCATTCAAAACTTTTTATTATCATAAGTGTGTCATAGTGATGTAAACAAAGCTATCGATTTGTGTTGTGTCTCAAATGCTTTCTGACCATTTAAAATTCTATTGAAAACAGATAGATATTACAAAATATCTCCTAGGAATTGAGCTGCTTTTTTGTTATCATTTGATTATTGGGATGCCTAGCAAGCTGCTTCAAAAGCTTTTTTATATTTTGTTCAAGACTTCAAGTCTATTTAATTTAGAAGGAAAATCTAGGCATAGACAATTCAACTTACAAATCAATACTGCTGTATTTGACTAACTATTGGTTTATTATCATAGTAGACATTTGTTTGTCATTTACAAAGAGGGCTTTTTTATCAAACTAACGATAAAGCTTTTTTGATATTTGGAAATCACATGGTGCATTGATTGATCATTGAAAATGAGACTTTGCTATCAGAGTCACTTCAACAAGCACGATTTTTGAATAAATTATGACATTTGTACTTAAACTTTTATCAGATTGTACCCACACCTTCCAGTAGGAATAAACAATCTCTCCGATGATAGTACTATTCAAGATTGCATCTTTTACGTTGGTAACAAACTTATTTTGAATAATTTTTATTCCGAGAAAATCATACTAGTCTCAATCTAATACATACCTTTAAAACAGAAAATATCTTTTCGACCATAATATGACTTCCTTTGTTTGCAGGGTACGTAGCAATGCAGTTTTCAAATAATTAATGCAAGCAGCCTTGAAACAACAGCATAGTTGCCAAACTATGTTGCATACATTTGCTTTCGAATATTATCTTAGAAAAAGGTTATGAAATATCCTACATTAGGAAATCAAAATTTAAGAATATCTTCATTAATTTATTTTGTTATGTGATTGCTTCAAAACTTCCAACGTTTAATGAAATGATGCCATTTTGAAAACGTTACAATTTCAAGTATCGTTGATTGAAAAAAGTAAAAAAATTCGCATGCATTTGCAAAAATAGAAAAATGTTATGAATTTTAAAATAAACATAAAAAACTGTAATAATTCATTATTTAATAACCATTTTGAAAATGTTCAAATTGATAAAGCTGTCAATTCAGTCTGAAAAATGTGATACACTTGTTTTCCATGATGCTTCATTTTATTTAATTGATTCTACCTTTGAATTTTTAACGATATTCATTTACTAAATTCTTCTGCTTTGCATTTTATCAACCACGTGGTAATTTCTTGTTTTATATCCGATATACATTGTACTTTATAAAGATGTAAAATAATTGATTGGACTGGACTGGACATTACAAAAGTCTGTTAGTTTATAAAATGTTCTGCTTTGTTTTGGCTCAACTCGAACGAGCGCCAACAATTTCCTTGGAAAATGGTACTACTCTCTAACTGAAGTTAATATTTTAATTGTTAATAAAAGGTTAATTTGTAATAATCTTTGTTTCCACCTTGTCGCTATGAGAAATTACAGTTACGAGGCCATGAAAACGAGGTTGTAACTTACGCTAACAACTACGACAGATCACGGAAAGTTAATTTTGAGTAGCCTCGCGTCATTTCAACTAAATCAAGACTTCGTCTTTCATTTCGAAGCCAATCGAGCAAACAGGAAAAACAAAACTCTCTATCTTGATAATATAGTTTAATTTTTGGTTGACAATTATGCAAAACGGGGGTACCAATATTTTGGTAGCAGGGAAACGGAAAGCAAGGGAAATTTCGTCAGATTTGAAATGGTAGAAATATTCTTGCTGCTGCCTTATTTAAAAGGGATTTGATGGTCTCACAGTTATAAAAATTAGAATTTCATCTCTCGCAATAACACATTCCTTTATACCCTACAAAATTGGTCAGGTTCCAAATTCGTATACACACATTCAACTTGAAAATGTCAATTTTTCTCCCAGAAAAATTCCTTCTCTATAAAATAAATTCGGATCGTTGTTATCAAAGGGGAAGTAAAAAAGGACAGCGAAATGTTACACTAAATGATGAAATATAGCTTTTTGTTTAGCACGATATACTATTTTATATATTCTTGAAATAAATTACAATGTGTGCAAAAGTATATGTGTTTTAAAAACAATTTCCAATCAACAATGAAATGAAAAAAACTATTAAAAATATGTACATCAGACATAGCTTTACAATTAGAGAGATCTAAATTACTGCAATGAAAAGACAAAATCTCTTTTTGAAAGACAAATAACCAATACATAAAAGACTGTATTGTAGTTTCTTGACTTCTTGTGTCGAACGGCCTGGACAAGTTTACGTGATATCTTGATCAATAAATTGAGATAATCAATATCCAGGTAGCACAAAATTAAAATGGCTTCTAATATAGAACGAGTTTGTAACTGTGGACATTCCATTTTTATAGCTCATTTTGATAAGTTAAAAAATCCGGAATTTTAATTTGAAATTAAATTAACATCTCAGAGGCTATTAGTGACCATGGCAACATATCTCACAATTCGCTAAATCTTGATTTGACAATGTTTGCAACAGGAACAAAATAATCATTCCATTCTCTAAAAATTTCGCTCTCCTCGTTGTTATCAGCTGATGCAGATTTTTCTATAAACGACGGATCTACAACAATAAAAAATACATCAATTTACAATCAAGATTTTAATAATCTTGAAATCATGATTGTTCCGTTAATCTAGATTTTCGTCCTGAATAATGAAACTATATAACTTTACTCAAATGAAATGAAGATGAACACTCAGACGGATTAAATACCATGTTGCAAAACAAAGCATAAATATTAGTTGTATAGAATAATTATTTTGATATTTATCTTCGAAGATTCTAGCAATTGCATCTTTTCAAACTTCAAAAAAACTATTTTCTGTGGATTCTCACGAAAATCTGTTTCAAAATTTTATTAAAGAGCTATTTTCAAAAAATGAAAACAGTCTGTACCAATTGTTTGTACCCAAACATCTTAATGCACCTTTCTAGGACTGTGTGTCCCAGACCCCCTCATTTACCTAAATCTACAGAGAACCATGCAAGGAGACGGCAATAGCTCAGCTATTGCGATTCTTCGAGAGACATTGCACACCTAATAGCAGCATAAACACCCTTTCATCAATTAAAGGGTGTTCGTTTTCACGTAGGCTAAATAGATATTTGACTGTTCCAACGCCTCCACGCTTTCAAAGGGGCGTGTAATTCTAGCTACGTATGGATACAGTGCAATATTATTCTGATTTTGGACAGATTAAAATCAAAAACAATGT
>JANVCG010094549.1:0-15243 GCA_025505365.1 Haliclystus inabai
TCTGAATGTGCTGATTTTCTTTGAATTTTTGGTATCAGTTCTTAAAAAGTTGAAGGGTTTGATAGCTCTTACCGCAAATGAGTTGCGAAGCCTTTAAGAATTGCATAGAGGGACCTCAATTCTGCCATGGGGAGTAAATTTAAAAATTAAGTTAAAATCAAGATCTACATAGCCAATAATAATTTTAAATTGATAAATAAGGTCTGCATGTAGTCGACGAAGCTCTAATGTTTTAATATTTAACAAAGTGATGCGATCCATATAAGAGACTGACTGATCTGTAAATAAACGCTTGGCGAAATGCTTGTAAATGGATTCCAAAAGTTTGATGTTTTTAATTTTGTGTGGATTCCATATTTGGCTAGCGTATTCTAAAATAGGCCTCACAAAGCAGTTAAATAATTTCATTTTAAAAGAAATGTCACCTGTTTTGAATACCTTGTGTATCATTTTTGAGCGAATTCCTGCGCGACTAGCTATATTAACGATGTGGTTGTTAAAGCTTAGTTTAGGGTCAATTATTACACCCAAATCTCGCATTTCAGGAACAGTTTCTAATATTTCATTTCTAATGTGATATTTTTCATCTGTTGTATTAGTATTGCCAAGGTGTAACACCTTACATTTATGGATTGCCATAGTCAATTGATTCAAATCAGCCCATTCGATAATCCTATTCAGATCCCTTTGTAGCATAGCAGAATCTTCTGAGGTGTTACACTTGAAGTATAACTTACAGTCATCGGCGTACAACCGTATTCAACACATTTAAGCACATCTACAATATCGTTTATGTAAATCGTAAATAGCAATGGTCCCAAGACAAAACCTTGAGGTACACCAGACAGGACAGGGGAACAATCGGAATACCTTCCATTAACAACAGTACGTTGACGACGATTTGAAATGAGCGAAGATATCCAGTGAAGGAGACGACCACTGATGCCAAACGATTGCACTTTCTGTATAAGTTTGCTATGTGACGCAGAGTCAAATGCTTTAGCACAATCTAAATAAATAATATCAACATTACCCTTTTTGTCAAGCGAGGAACTCCATTGGTATACGGTTTCAACAAGTTTAGTAACGGTTGACTTCAATGATGTACAGTAGAGCCATGTTGATAGCTACTGATAAGGTTTGACTCTTTCAATTACTCCATGAAGAATGGAATACTGCCAAGAAACGGATCAAAAGACTAGTTAAAAGAGATCAGGACAATGTAAACCGGTATCAAAATTACTACCACTTGATATCACAAATTAATACCATATGACTTTAACCTCCGGCGCCACTAGTATCAATGGTTTCATACCAGTCAAAAGTTCGAATGGTGACATTCTATTGGCGTCAGGCCATACTCGTAAAGCTATTGATGTTGGTGGGAGACCATCGTACCAATCGGCGTCTAGGCATCGTAGGGTTTTTTTCATCGTGCAATGCATTCTTTCGACAAGGCCATGTTGTTCGGATATTGAGGAACACGATGAGTAAAGACGGTTACAAGGTAAATTAAATGGTATTGGCGGTGTGACAGTATGACGAACAATTTTTTGTTTTTGACAAGACTGACAACCGCTTGCTCATTGTGCAATGTCCAGCTTCATGTTAGGCAATGATAGCGATCAGATATCAATTTTTGAGTTGCAGACCGACCGTAATGACCGATATTATTCATGCTGTCAAAAACACAGCGGCGCAAAGGAAGAGAAACAAAAGAGCGACGTAATTTGGTGGATCTTTCACACCACAAAGTACCCTCCGCAAAAGTGGATTGAGATACTCCACATTTTGAAGATTCTGAAGAGGCCTGAGCGGAAACGAGATCAGTAATGAAACAGATCCGATGTTAACTAGATTGACTGGGTGAGAAGGATCAACTGACGTCAAATCAACAGAACAATCACTAGGTACATAAACAATATCATGGACAAATTCAGAAATAAAACTGTTGAAAATAAAAGTGATGAGATTGACGTGGAGGATGATTTGTTTTATGATGAGATTCAAAGGCTAAAGCGATTGTTTCATGATCAGTAAAATCAGTAACAGTTGTGTTGGATGAAATATTTTGAAAGCATTTTACTGCGGCGCAAACAGCAAGAAGCTCACAATCAAAAGTTGAGTAGCGTTGTTCAGTTTGAGATAAATGGCGCGAATAGAAAGCTAAAGGAGAATACTGTCCATTGCGTTCATGAAGTAAGGCACCGATAGCGTAATTTAAAGCATCAGTAGTTAACGAATAGGGTGAACAGGATGGATTAGGCAGTAATAAAGCGAGAAAAGGCGGCGGCACTATTTTTTAAGCCCGTGGGCATACATCTAAAACGGTATACGAGCCAAAAGGTATACGAGCCAATACGAGCCAAGAGTCAATGTCATTAGGGTGAATAGGTATTTGATAATAAGCTTTGGTTAAATCGAGACGTGAAAATACTTTAGAGCCTTGGAATCGTTGTTGAAAGATTGAATGTCTGGCATAGGATGTCTGTCGGGTTTAGTAATACGATTTAAAGCTTAATAGTCACCAACTGGTCGAAACATACCAGGCTCAAGCTTCGGGACCAAATGTAAGGGACTGGCCCGTTCAATAATGCCAGTGGCAAGTTTCAAACTCGGCGCGAGCGATCGCTTGTTTTTGCGGATGCATTCTGCGTGGCTGACAAAATACGGCATCACCTGTCGTAACAATTTAGTAAGCTTCAGAATGAGAAGGCGTTTTACAAATTTTAAGTGGGGTAAGTAAAACACTATATTCAGACAATAGAACATAAAAAGAACGTAAATTTTGAGACAAAGGAGACGGCAAATCAAGTAATGGCTTATCAAAGTTGATATTGCAACTACGTAATGATGTGCTAAGAGAAGTATTTTGATCAGTTAAAGAAAGCTTTGAACACGTTGAGTTGTGTCAGACTCAACGTGGTTTACTGGTTTCCCGGGAGGGTTCAAGTTGAACGCGAAGTAGAAGGAGAACTAGGATTAGATTGTGTGCTAAAACTAGCATTATTTAGTTTTTCCGCGGGCTATTGGAACCATGTCGTACAGCCTTTAGCCTTTTCTGCGTAGAAAATATGTCAGCAGCATAGTCTGGGTTTTTGATGTGAATGTTACCCGCGAAGAACGTAAGGTGTGTCATGCGCTGTTTGTTGAGCAGGAGGTGAACTTACGCTATGAGAGGGAATAGTTTTTAATGAAACTGCATTGACAGGCTCAAAACGGGCTCCAACCCAGATGGTATCAGCAACTTTTAGAAACTGTTCAGAAGGTTATTCGGTATGACCTAACAATAAATCCCTAACTCGTGTAGATGAGGCATTCATTAATGGATGGTGCACTAGGTTAACTAATGGTTCAATGCCTGAGGCAATTAAAGAATTTCTGATCCGTAGTGCACAGATTGAGGGTTTAAGACCGTCTAACGAAGTCTCACCGAGTGCCTCGTCCAATCTTTGTTGCTCTGTCGTTTGAAACATCTTGATTAGTCGTAGCTTCAGTGAGGTGTATGGAGTGGTAATTTCGATCACCAGGGTTATTGTACGATTTAATATTGGTTGAGAATAATTTGGTGAGAACAGACTAGTGCATATAAAACTGAGAAAATTGTAGGGAAATTTTTCATCCTACGATCTACCGCTCAAGTTTGACGATTGATTAAAGTTAACTGTTATACATAAAACCATCTGTTATGTGACGCAACAATTCGTACACTTGCGAATATTCAAATGTTCGTTAGTCAGATTTGTCTATTCACCCTTATTATAGGTATTACAATACTGGTAAAATTTATCTAATTTAGTTGCTGCTATTTTCAACGTTTATGCTGCTGAAACAATCCAATTAGTAGCTATAATAGACAACATTGCTGCTTTAGTAATCGCTGATGAAAAAATCAATCAGCTGTGACGAAATGACAAGTTTTCTGCGCATTTACAAAGCAGCTATTTGTGACCAAATTGCTGCGATTTGCGGCCAATTAGCTGCTACAAATTGCTATTTTGCTTCTGAAAGTAACCTTTTTGTCGATGCATTAAATCCATGCCCGTAATATAAGAAAGTATTGGGAATGTGTAAATGTTCAAATCACGTAATTTTGAACTAAAGCGGTTTTAATAAAATTTTTCTGACTTGACCTATAAAAACATGTAAATAGTACGACACAAAGATAAGCTTAAGCACAAGAATACCCAAGAAAACTTAAGAGAAGAGTGACCTTAATAGAGTATGAAATAATTGATAGAGTCTTCTAAAACTAGCTGTCACAGACAGCAACCATTGCGCTTGATTGATCAAATATACTACAAAATATAAGAGGAAATGATTAAATAAATAGGCAAAAATATCCAACCTAGTATATATGTAGAGATTGGTCAGAGTCCATTTAAAACTGAAATAGAAATATGCCAAAAATTTGCCTTTGAACGACGTCTGGAAAACGTTTTAGGGGTTGGCGGCCACCAGACCTTTACCTCCTACGCTTACGGACCATCGAATACATTTTTATTTTCGGTCACTATCATGTGTATGAGATACCTTCTAGGTGGAGATACCACAGTCTCTGTAGATCCCTTCGTGCTTTTTCACAAGCGACCGGACAGTCCATATACCCCTCACGATATGTATGATTTTATATTCTTTCTTTGGTGTTCCAAAGAAGCATCCAAGTTTAGTCAAGTCAAGAAATAGTGTCTTGTATTGTGTTTTGGCTGTCGTCTGTTGTGTTTTGCACTCCTGGGCCACCGTAAAGGAAGGATTTTGGATATGCATAATTGTACTGAAATTATACATAATTAATTACAGGGCAGGATGGTGGGGTGGTTTTAAATCCGATATTTTATGCTTAAACGACGATCTCAGATTTGGCTCAAGATTGATACAGTATGCCCACCCAGTGAATATTGAATGCCAACAGCACTTTTGTTACCTGTTGTGGATTTACTCTTCAATCACGAGTCACGCGATTGATCTTCATGTAGCCTAGCTTGAAAAACAAAGAAGTATATTTTCTGTTTAATTTATGCAAAATATAGCATTATATTCCCGATTATGCTTGCTAAATGACTTCTAACGAAACAGTAATCTATTCTTTCGAGTGCACTGATTGAAACTACAGTAGAATGTTTTTCATATTTACGCTATTCCAATCCGAGTGATTGAAAGATTATGTTTATAGTGTAGGCGTGAAGGCATGGTATTAGCATTTCAATGTCAAACAATAAGTTGAATAATACCATAAGCATTAAAAGCAATTATAGTTTGTCATATTTGTGTTTATCAAAATAATCCCATGGTGAAAAATCTTCCTGTTTTTGAATCAAGAATACAAAAGATGCAGTACCCTATTTAATTTGTTCACTAGCACTTTCTTTTGATCTCAACAATCTGAACAAGCTGTCTTGCCTTGCTCGTTTGCTGACTCCAATCACTACATTTATTTGCACCTCGTTTAAATTCACCAATTGTTTAAGATATTGCTTTAATGATTGAAAGAAAATGCTTTTTTTATGCAGTTATTTTGAAAACAAAGGGAAAACGCAATGCATCAATTCTTATTCTTCTCCGGAAGAATAAAATCGATTGCTAATGGCAACCCATAAACTAAATTTTATAAGTCAGAAGGGGAAACCACACTCTCTTGAGCATATTCCACGGATCATCTTAATAGTCTTAGCTTCTAGCGCTATTGTCTGGATAATCCACGAGATAATGTGCAAGAGAATCATCGTTATCTAACGTAAAGGTAACGTAGCTTCAACAGCTCGAGATTGGAATTACGATGGAATTACTGAGAACTGCCTCCAAATATCAGTGAGGCGACCACCTGGACAGGTGCTGTGCTGTTTGGACATTCCATAGAGACATGATACGATACGTATTACAATGAATTCAATAAAAAATGGATTTTTTTAGAAGATAATCCCTCCCTTTTATTGATTCGGCTATAGCTATAGATTAATTATCAGTGATTGGGGTTCCTTTTTTGGGCAACAAATACTTCTATTGTGAAAAATCTTCCTGTCTAGAAGTGTTGAAAAGAGCTTTGATTCACTTTCTTTAAATTAAATAACAGTGTCTCGAACAGTGGAACAAGTGCGACTCAAGGTAAGATTTTTATTTATTATTTCTTATACTGAAATAAACTTCCATCAGTGCTCATGTTTTCTGTTCCTAACTGTATATATGCAAATGCATTTATTGGCAATTGTTCTTTGGCATTTCAAGTGAGCAGTCGTAATCAATGTGCCTTCTTTCACTAGTGATGATATGTAGCAGTGAAATTTTTCATTGCAGTAGCCAATTTACGTGAGTAACTTGTATATAGCAATGCTCGATTGATAACCATTTATATTGCAAACTTCGGAAAACCGTGAAGAAGTAGCTTTAAAGCTAACTGTTTGCAAAAGATAATAACTGGAAGCAAAACTATTTAATCAGATCTTCTGGACTGAGGGTTTTCTTTATATCAACGACGTACCTCCAATATACATTTGTAAATAAATGTATCATGAAACTATATATACACTGATGACACGATACTCTTCATTGCTGATAAAAGGTACAGAAATCATTGAAACTTCTCTTACCCATGATTTAAACAATATCCATACTTGGCTAAATGCAAACAAACTTACCTTGAATCATACAATATAAAAGCTATATTTGCATACTGATTGAAACGAAATACCAAATAGCTAACAAATTCACAAAATACAGAAAAATGGCGTGGAAACTGCGAGTGATTTGACCTTCAAAATAGTGGCTTATGAAATCAGTTTTACCTAGAATTTATTCCATCATTCTTAAAAATTCAAAAAGGATCGATAAATTTGCTACCTAAGGTCAATTAAGTTTGCAAATAGTGGACACGGAGTAACTTTCAGCACAAAATTGAGTATCAGCACATAACAGTCTATATGATCATTTTAAACAGCTCTGTCCCTTTCACCAAAAAAGTCATATTCATTGGTTGTCACCAAAATTCAACTCCAAAAATAAAGTAACGCGAAGACTATACAAGCTCTATAAACGTACTGGTGATTTAAATGCACAAGAAATGTGGCGACAATCGCAAAAAAGCGTCGTCAGCTTATATGAACAAGTGTGAAATTCAAAGAAGACATCTTTATTTTTAAATCTTCTCCAAAGGAATTCTGGTCATTTGTCAAGTCTCGATTCAGCAACTGTCAACAGATATCACCAATTCAGGGACCAGAATAAAACATAGCTTAAACTGATAGCGATGTCGCCTATTTATTGAACAATCGCTTTGTTTCTGTCTTTACTGAATATAATAATACACCATTAATATAACAGCCAATTGAAGTAACTCAAGCCACTATTATAGAATTTATCGATTTCAGCCTTGCCAAGATAAAATATCATGCCAATAAGTTAAAGCCAAAATTATCTTCTGGAACAGAATTAATATCATCGGCCTATATCAAACAATATATCAACTTTCTGTGTTACCCATTTTATGTTCTTTTCAATAGTTCTTTCGATACATCAAGGTTAACATTAGATTGGCTATCAGCAAACATCATGCCAATACCCAAATCACCTAGTCCAAATGTCATTCTTTCTAATCAAAGCACGCCGGTCAATTTTGCGCCTTTAAGCATCTCCTTAAGAAGCAATTTCATGCCACATGATAAAATGTACATAACTTGAAATTGCTTGTAAATAATTTCTATAGATACATTTATCCTTTTAATTTATAGCTTATTATATTTTATTACCTTACATGTTGTCAGTCCTGTGGAAAAAGCTTTGAGCTTATCAGGTTTATCTGAATAAATTATGATGGTGATGATGATGATGTGTTTTTCATTTGTAGATGAAATTCGCATTGATGTTACTGCTCCTCTTCGGAGTTGCATTGACAGTATATGGAAGTAAGTGCAGCTGATGTATTTTCACATATTCAAAGCATGTTTCAAGTTTGCATATAGACGTAGGTTCCTCTCCATGTTTCAGTTACCGTAACTCTTTCTATACGTGAGCTTCATCCGTTCAATTTTCCATGATAAATAAGCACACTGTGTATATCACTGTATCATGTGTCATAAGATATTTGCAAGAAGAAAATGACGTTTTAAATGGCTTTATTTCAATGAGATGTATATGATTTAACTTGAATTTTCAGGCCGTGATGAAGAACATTATGAAGATGAGGACTGGGATCAGGATGGAGTTAACGACGTCGAAGAGGCAAGAGGTATAGGTTGTCATCATTTGTCAGTTGTGTTCTAGCAACAGTACCGCCACTTGCTCTGCATCAAGATGATTTGTTATCAGCTCCTCATACCAATAGCGATTCCTAATAGAAATGACCACCAAAACTAACGTCGGTGTTGTTAGGATATTGCTTAGGAAAATAGTTATGAGAAATATTTTCGTGTTTCCTCCCCAGAACTACAATCAGATCCAAAAGCATGGCTTCTCCGTCGACGTCGTCGCGGTACTCGTCGTCGTCGTCGTCGGCGTTGGTCGAAGTAAAATATCAGTTGAAAATTATTACTTATCTATCAAGCTATATATCACCCCAACATTTTTATTAGTGATGCATTATCTGCCTTTTCTCAATATCTACATTAAATAAACTTCTAGAAATATGCAGCAGATTCTTTTTTTGTCTATTCTAACATCTAGATATATAGGTGGAGCTTCACAGGGAGCTCCCTCTTCACTGGACGCTCTTCTATTAGTCTTGTAAAATTTGCAAAATTGAGCAATGCAGTAGCAATGATTAAAAGTCATCTTACCTCCACCATGCTGAATCAGCCCGTCCTGAGCTGGGTGACGTGAGGTTCCCCCACTTGTCAATACTATAGCGGTCATCCATTGCAATCTGCTAGACTAAATGTAATCGTATTTACTATTATCTTATAATAATTTAATGAGTAAATAAATAAGAAAACAGATAAATTCAAATAAATAAATAGCAGAAGACAAGTACTTGTTTCTGGCTGTTAGCCGTCATCAGTACTACTTGGGTAACAACAATAAAATGTGTTTTCTTTGACTTTATATCTACTGCTCTGTCTAGGCATTGGGCTCTATTCCCTCTTCTGAAAACTAAACTCACCTATATTATAAATATAAATATAAGTACATAAATAAATATAGATAAGTATAAATAAGCATGTGATAAATTGATGAAATTAATAAAGTATTTATATTCTGAACGGTTTTATGTATAAGTAAACATTCGATTTTAAAATTGGTTGCGATAGCAAATGTTATGCAAAAGTTAGTCGAATCCATAGTAATTAGGAGGTTGGACAATACGAGATAGGCGTCTTCCAACTGAGGACGGTGAGGCTAGGTTAGATGTGCTGTTTGAGGGTGAGTCATCTTCATTCTTCGGGATTCTTTAATGCATAGGACGTAAAAGTCGACGATTTCACCAAACAGCGCCATCACTTGCAAGTTTAGCATAGTAATCTCGATTACGAGCTACTGCAACGATTATACCAGTTCGAGTCCAAAGTTTGAATTTTGGTTCTTGGATGTAGACCAAAGTACCAACCTTGAGTTTGGGTAAATATTGAGCTGTCTGATCAAATATGCCTTCGTCTTTTCGTGTATAAGGCTGGATCCTTGATTAGCATCGTTGAACAATTGCTTCCATTCAGACTAGAAAGTCTTCCGGTGAGCTGGAACCATATAGAGGACGACCTTGGAGAATTTGAGATAGTGAGAAGCCATTATTGCGCCGAGTATTACGGAATTCTAACAGTCCGGAAAAGTATATGTCATCGTCAAGTTGAACATTAATATCTCGTTGTCGTCTGGTGAAGACGACGTTCAATTCAAATGGTGATTCCCGCCAAACATGCGCAGAAGCAACGCACACGGGCCATTTCGTCGGCGTCTCCATTTCCTCGTGTGATCTGAAACTCACCACTGTAGTCTCAGAACGGAACGGAAGTTTTGCAGCGGTATATAAAAATCTCATGTAAGTGGCACCCGTGAAGGGAGAAGAATTCTGAGACTACATACAGTCATTAAAAGTACATACACATTTGGAGATTACGCTACATAATACAGCTCAAATACTATGGAGAATACAACATTGGAGAGCCTACTCAAGAATTTGGATAACAGAGTACAATTACTAAACCTCACTAGCGATGATGCTAGCTGAAGAAGTTATTACTAACAGAAACGTTGGAGGGTTGGAAGATTTACAAAAAGATTTAACAAATCAAAAGGAAGAAATAAACAAACTAGAGATTTCCATCCAGAACATAAAAATGGAGAACAATGAAGAACCTGTTACTGTCAGACAATGGAGAAAAGAAGTGCAAACGAGAATAAAGCACAGTAAAACAACATTAGAAGAAATAAAGAAGACTGTTAAAGACATAAACCAAGACTCAATAGAGGAGAATTCTACAAAGACATTGGAATTACTACAAAAACAACACGAGGAAGAACTCAAGCAAGAAGAGAGAAAATTACAACTTCAAATGATCAAACAGAGAGAAATGGAAAGTAAGCAAATCGTAAAAAGGGACAACAGCACAGTAAGTGCCAAGTTACCGAAGCTGGTTATAGCAAAGTTTAATGGAACACATATCGATTGGAACAGATTCTGGAGCCAATTTGATTCTGAGATTGATCAAAGCAGTAGCTTGGTTCATATTACAAAATTTGCATACTTAAATAACTTATGGAACCCAAGATTCGCCCTATAATTGACGGGCTATCATTTACTCAAGAAGGATCTGAAAGAGCAAAGTCCATATTGAAATCTAAATACGGAGAGGCAAGTGAAGTTACAAATGCACATATTCAGAACATATTATCCTTACTAATGATTTATGGAACTAATCCTTTCAAGATTAACAAATTCTACCAACAATTAGTAACTAATGTACAAGCTCTGGAAACAATGGGAAAGTTGGTAGAAATAAATGGATACGTGCGAATGACATTGGATAAAATACCTGGCATACGATCTGATTTAGTACGAACAGATAATAGTTGGCAAGAATGGAAATTTAATCATCTTACAGAAGCTCTTTGGCAATGGACAGAAAGAAACCCTGTGTCAGAAGATCGTCACCATATAGAGAAACTTACAAGCAAACAAGAAAAGTTGTTCAATAAGGGACAAACAAAATGGCATAAATGCATTTACTGTGACAAAGATGACCAAAAATCATCAGAATGTAAACAAATTAGCGACATCAAAAAAAGAAGACAATTACTGACGAAAGAGCAAATATGTTTCAATTGCACAAAAAAGAACCAGGAGTAAATGAATGCACTAGCCGAAGAACCTGTACAATATGCTCAAGGAAACATCATACATCGATATGTGAGCAAAATCAAAAGGAATCAAAGCCACAGAATGAGCAGACATTAGCAACTTCAGGAACGAATGACGCTACCAATCCTGTCGTGGTGGTTAGAGTAAATGGAATGGATTGCCGTGCCTTATTAGATACTGGAGCTGGAAGCTCATACGCTTCAAAAACATTACTGGATACATTGAAGATTAAACCTATTAGAAAAGAACTGAAGACAATAGAAATGATGATGCATAAGACCACCAGAAAGATACCTATTTAAAAGATAAACATATCAGATATTACTGGAAATTTCAACATATCAGCAGAGATCAATGGAGTGGAGAGGAAAGAGTTATTTCCAATCAACAACCCAAATAACGATGAGATGAAGAAAAGTTACAGCCACCTAAAGGGCGTGGTCATCGAGGATATTGATAAAAGGAAGCTCTTACCTATTCACCTAGTTCTTGGTGCAAGTGAATACGCTTTGATAAAGACACCTCCAAGAATTGGCAACATCAGTGAACCTGTGGCAGAGCTAACGAAAGTAGGTCGGACTATAATGTCACCTGGAAAAGAAATGGATTTTACAAACATGTATATGACTAACAGTGCCATTTGTGATCAAGAAGAACTATGCAAGCTAGATGTACTTGGTATAGAGGACAAACTAGAAAGTGATGATGTGATCTATCAATGACTCAGCACCTACGCAAGATGAAAGAGAAGTATCCCGACCTCGATCAAGAAATAGCAAAAATAGAAGAAGATTTGTACGTTGACGATTAAATAACCGGTGGGAGTACAGTAGCAGACGCTCTAAACATCAAAGATATCGCCACAAAGATATTCAGGGAAGATACAATAGAGTTTCACAATTGGCATTCTAATGAAAAAATTCTTGAAGATGAAGAATCTTGTGAAACTGCAGAGAAGACGTTTGCCAAAGAAAAGCTAGGAGTAAAGGAGAAAGAAAGTAAAATTCTAGGAGTAAATTGGAACAAGGACACAGACGGGATAGGAGTAACGTTCCCGACTGCCAAAGAAGAAGAATTCACCAAAAGAAGCATACTGCAATTCTTGGCATCCATATATGACCCCTTGGGCCTGGTATCAGCTGTCACTTTGATTGGAAAGGACATATACCGAGAGGCTTGCGAAACAAAGTTGGAATGGGATGAAGAATTGCCAAACAACTTAAAGAAGAGGTTTCTCAAATGGAAAATGGATCTACCAGCTTGTATCAACGTAGCAAAAAGCCTACCAAAAGAGAAGTCAGAAGTGCTAAGCATAGATCCTCACTGTTTTGCTGACGCAAGTAAAAAGGGTGTGGCAGCATTACTTTACACAGTAGTCCAGCAAGATAGTGGCACCAGTCAATCTCTGATATGTTCAAAAAGTCGATTAGCAAAGAAAGTTTCTACCATACCAAGATTAGAATTGACCGCTTGCGTAATGGCAGCTAACCTGTTGGACAACCCAAGCAAGGCTCTGAATTCATTCAACGTTAGACACTGTTATGCATGGACCGACAGCTCAGTGTACGATGGCGACATGTTCCTGGAAATTTAAATCCAGCCGATATAGAAAGTAGAGGAGCAGAAGTAAAGCAGCTTACAGACCTTTGGTTGAAAGGACCAGTATGGCTACCAGATGCAATGTACTGGCCTGAAGATTTACAAACTCAGAAACAACAGAGAGTACTGCTGAAGCAAAAAGTATCAAAGAAATTATGGCAACAACAGTCTACAACCAAGAAAACAATATTCAACAATTGCTAGAGAAACATGGTTTGTGGAAAGCGTCAAGAATCATAGCTTGGATCATGAGACTAAAACACAAAAGAAACAGCAGCTATGAAGATTACTTGACAACACAAGAAATCAAATCAGCAAGAGACAAAATCATAAAACATTACCAAGAATCCTACACTGAGCAGCCAATATTTCAATCATTCAAAGACAAACTAAACTTAGAGAAGAATGAAGAAGGAATTTGGATTTGCAAGGGGAGAATACAAGGAGATTTTCCAGTATTTATACCACCCAAATCAATGGTTGCAGTAAAGATAGTACAGCAAGTTCATGAAGCAACGTTGCACGGGGGAGTTGGTCTTACAATGGCAGTTGTGAGAGATCAATACTGGATTCCTAATCTACGTCAGCTAGCAAAATCTATTATTAGAGACAGCTACAAATGTAAACGTTACCACGTATCGCCTTTCAAAAGACCCAGCCTGGAAATCTAACAACGCACAGAACAACAGGAAGTAGAGCATTTCAGGTAATTGGCATAGATTATGCAGGACCAATAATTTACAAACAATCGAAGGCAAAAAAAAAGAAGTCCTACATATTACTATTTTCGTGCTCTCTAACTAGAGCAGTTCACATTGAATTGATGAAAGATCAAACGGTGGAAGAATTTCTGAAGGCATTGAAAAGACTCATTTCCAGAAGGGGACGACCCAAAAAGATATATTCTGACAACGCCAAAACTTTCAAATCTAGTGCAGAATGGTTGAAGAAGGTTATAAAGAATGAAAAAATTAACAGCTACATCGCAATGAGCAACATCAAATGGCAATTCAACATGAGTAGAGCCTCTTGATGGGGGGGACAATTTGAACGGATACAATCGGATCGGATAAATTTTTAAATTTTTGTAATCGGATTGGTAAAATCATCAATGGACAAATCGGTTGGCAAATCAATGTTGTTATGGTCCGCACTGGAAGAAGTATTATTGGATATAGAAATCACATTAAATAACAGACCTTTGAATTACGTAGAAGACGATCATCAACTACCTCTACTAACTCCAAGTATAATGATACATGGTATCAACAACAGCTGCCCAGAAGAGCAATGGGACAACATTGACGATAAAGATCTACGGAAAAGAGCAAGATACATAAATAGATGTAAAGACACAGCATGGAAACAGTGGACAACAGAGTACCTGAGAGGATTAAGAGACTGTCACAATTGCAAGTGTGGAAAGGAAAAACGGAAAGTTTCGATTGGAGATGTCGTTATCGTCAAAGGCGAACAGAAAAATCGAGGTCATTGGACATTGGGTGTAATAACAGGACTGATTCATGGAAAAGACGAAGTGGTCAGAAGAGTCAAAATCAAGACAAGCAAATCTAATTTACAACGTGCTGTAGAGCATATATATCCTTTAGAACTCAACTGCGATGTTAATTCAACCATAGAAGAAGATGATTCACCCATTAAAACTACTGGACAGACAGAAGAAAGACATCAGAGAAATGCATCAGTTATTGCTCAGTTAAAAATACAAGATGGAGAAGTAAACGGCGAAGAAGAAACACCAGAAGTAGAATAACCATCGCGAATTATAGATATTTGATCGTAAACGTTACAATCAATAGGGGGAGTGTGACGGAAATTGCTAGACGGAATAATCCAGAAACCCAAGATTGGTTCATTATAATTAGAACCAAGATAGTCTAACTCAAAACCTTGATTTTGAGAGTTTTAAATAGGCTAATACTTTATCTTACCTTTATCAAAATCGACCCAATAAACCATATTTACCATCTTCAAGTCAAGAAGAGCATCATGATCATTGTATGAATAATTATTTCATAAAACCAATGTACGTAAAGTTATTAAAATTCATGCTTTTGACGGTGCATTTACTGTAAAATAATCACTTTTGCTATGGGTTGGGGTTCAAGAAGTGGCGAAATGAGCGTTCGACTGTTACTATTTTTAGCCCAGTTTTGAAGTTGACCAGGGGGAGATACTAGATAATTTCGTTTTTATTTTCCAAATTAAGACCAAAAAATTAAGACCAAAAAGGCCGTTCTAACTGACCCTACACAGTCTATTTTGTTTTTCTGCAGACACCAAAAGCGCTGTAAAACAACACATGTTTTCCCGCCGTTTTCCGAACCTGGGTTTTCATCGTG